>VDFB02101010.1:207488-283790 GCA_007258455.2 Sequoia sempervirens
ACCTCAATAAGAGAAGAGTACATGGTGAGTAACTTTGGGCATGATACTTTACTCTGCACCACACTAACCCAATGGTTGAAGGTCTTAAGGGCTTCTAAAAAATAAGGTTAGTAGTGGTTTCATGAACAGTGAGCCCATCAAAGAATGCTTGTGTCGAGAAGGGTATCCCCTCTTCTAATCACCTATACATGTCCCAATGGAACAAGGATCACGAGGCTTTGATTTTATGATGTTGGCCACATCTCAGAGTACAACTTTCATTCTCCTCCTTTATATACCCTACCATTAAATGTGGTTGAGGTTATCCTTGAGGTGATGAAATCCCCGAGAAGGCCTCCTACTGAATTAAATGGAAGATGCTAAGGTTTTTGATTCTCAAGATCACACGAAGCACAGGAGAAGAGCATACTTTGCTAGTATTCCTTAGGTATGCATAACAAGATGGCACAAAGTATAAGGAGAGAGAACTCACACTAGTAGCCAACCAAACATGATAAATAATTCTTTAATTAAAACCCAAATTCAAATATGAGTTATTCTAGAAATCAAAGCATTTAAATGTTTGGTCCTACATTAGATATGTTAGTAGTTTGCTTTATTTTCCTTCTCCAAACATTTTGCAAAACCTGCATAGATGTGTTAGTTCTAAAAACAAAGAAAATGTTAGGGTTAGTGGAAAAAATCAAGAATTAGAATTAGAAGTGTCATTGGAAATATCAAAAGTGACACTGTAAAAATCAAACGTGTCGATATACCTTGCAAAAGCATCACTTTACCTCAATAGCGTTGATGTGCAAACTAGAGGCATCAATGTAATTTGCAGAAGCATCCTTGTAATTGTAGAAGCATCATATATTAGATGTGTCACTTTAATTTATAGAAGCATCATTATAAACCTACAAACTTGCAAAACAAAGAGATCAAACATGTCGATATACCTTTCAAAAGTGTCATTGTGGGTTGTAGAAGCATCACCGTACTGTCAAAAGCATTGATCTATGTTTTAAATGTGTCAATCCACATCAAATACATCATTGTAACCTGTAACTCAAAAAAAAACTCAATTTGACATTAAATTAGGGACATGGGTCCCACTAGGCATGCCAAAATGTGAACGGGGATAAATGGAAGGATTGATCAAGAGGGAAAACAACAAGAAAGGTTAGATCTAATCACAAAACCAAGACCCAATTGATCAAATTAAACCTATTACCAATGAATTCATTAACTAAAATTGAATGAAAGCAAACAAGAAACAAAAGCATAAATGAAACATAATCTACTTTTTTATCTTACCTAAGAAAATTGTTGACCCTAGCTCCATTATTGACAATGTGAGCATCATGCCTTTTAGATATGGGGATTTCTCAATGCTAAGCATAACTCAATTGTGCAAAAGCTTGAAAGGTTGATGGCTATGGAGGTTAGATCACTATGGAGTTCAAATTCCAAAGAGAGAGGTCCTTTGAATGAAGGATGGGGGTTGTTTTGTAGGTTTGCAGAGTCAAGATTGAATGTTATGATCAACAACGAAGAGTGATTGAAGGTTGGAGATTCCATACACAGAGAGGAAATGTTTAGTTCACTGAAGTTCTTCCCTAAAATTTAGGAAGCTATATTGAGATATTTATGGAGGGAGATATTTTCAAATTTGAATTAGGATTTGAATTTTGAATATTCTTTTTTGAGAGGGAATGTGCAACTAAATGAATTAAACAATTCATTTAATTGTTGAAGAATATTAGATAATTAAATAATTAGGAAATTATTTAATTATGTAGGAGAAGAAATTTTTTAGTGATTTTTAATTAAATAATTAAAAAATATTTAATTAGGGGGATATGAAGAAAATTAGAAATTAATTAATTGTGGGTGAGGAAATGATGGAATGAATTACATAATTAAAAATTATTTCATTAAAGGTGGATAAAGGGAAAAATGATGAATTAATCAAATAATTTAAATGATTTATTTAATAGAGGAAAACAAGTTAATTTAATCAAATAATTAGAATTTTTTTAATTAAAAGGTGAAAAGGGGATGAGTGATAATGATGAAAATGATGATTCAGAAGAATTTGTGATGCATTAGACATTTTTAAGTGTCTACAGTTTGATTTTTAAATCAACATGTCTTGAGAACTATGTAGTAGCGTAATTAATTCTAGCCTATTATAATTTATTAGCAGATAGGCTACATATAGTGTAAGATTTGAGCCTGAAACAAGTCTCACACTTGCAAATCACTATTGAGTCATCAAAAAACAAATTTTAGTTTTCGTTTAATGGTAAACTAGCTGCCATTTAATGGTAAAAGCCTCCAAAAATTCACTTATCATGTAAAATTCAAATACATATTGATTTTCCAACTAGATGGGAACATTCTATTTTCATTTACAATGTTTTTTTGTCAATTTGATGACAACTTTTTTTTCATTTGCATTTCTTTAAATTTTAAATCTATATGCAAATATTTTAAAATTAGATATACTTAATTTCTTTAAAGAAAAAATCTAGAATTGTCTAAGTTTATTTCATTCCATTATTTAGTACTTATTATTATTTGTTTAAACCAACCACATGCAATTATAATTTTCAACACATGGCATCCATACAACCCATGCACAAACATGTACTCTCTAACATATTTTCATACATATAGTTTTTCTATTGGCATAATCCTTGAACCTCCTTTAGGTGCAAGTGCTAGTTTAATTTATTTTGTTGCTTTAAAAAAGTGTATGTTGTTTGATGTGGCCAATATTCACAACATATAAATAATTATTATTAAAAAATAGACACTAAAAATTCAAAATACTTTTGCAAATTATCCTTTATTCCTCATTCCATTCTACTCTCAAAACTGAAAACTAACTTCCTTCTAAGTACAAATCCAAAAAATTGCCTTTTCGATAATTTTTAGAAAAATCTAAAAACTACCTTTTTTGGCATTTTCTAGTAAAATCTAAAAAGTACCTTTTTTTTAACAATTTTTAGAAAAATCCATACCTTTTTATGACAATTTTAGCAAAATTTGAAAATTACCTTTTTTGGTAATTTTTAACAAAATTTGAAAATTACCTTTTATGGCAAATTTTTTTTTTGTAGCTTACTTGCCTTTTTTTGGTAATTTCTCATGCTTATTTGCATGGCCTATGGAAGTTGTCAATTATTTGAAACTAATTAAAGTGACAGCAATTGTCAACTTACTAATCCAATTACATGCCATAGTTTGAAATTAAATAGAAAAAATAAATTGAAAAAAATCTTGAAAAATCACAAAGAGCTCAATTGGACTCGGTAGGTCAAAATTTATGATCTCCATAAATTCGTGCATCATTTTCACTTTGGGGGATTATGATTTATAACAACAAATTCTAGGTTGAAAGGGGTTATAAAAATGGCAATTTTAGAGGAATTTTTTTTTATTCTTACCATTATTTGTCTCTTGTAATGATTTGTGCTCATTTTGTAAAACCATAAACTTTGTTCTACTATTTTTAAATCTTCTCTATTCTTAAAATTTGATCACAATGTTAGAATAAAAAATTCCTCTTGTCAAACCTCCCATTTTTTTTTCATGGACGAGCTTATGGTACACTAACTTAGAAGTAGAGGTTTGCACCTTTCAATGATAGGATAAAAGACACACTTAATGACATTGAAAAGATGAAATTCTTCAACTACATTGATAATTCCTTGAGCTTACTAGTTTCTTAGTTTCACTATATCTTATGTTTCACATTTGTCACTTATGTCATTATTTTGATGCTTGTGGGAAGCTTTCATGTTTGTTTGGAAAAAAATTGTCTTTGTATTGGGTAATTTGAATGTGTGAGTATGATTGTGTGCTTACATTGGTTGATTTATTATGGTTGTTATCTATTTAGTTTTTATTGATGTTGATTATGATAATTAATTTAAAGTTACAAATTGATCATACTAGTTACATTATATACAATCATTTTGATTGGATAGAGAGAGGTGTTGAATATCTTATATAATCTAAAACAAGTGCAAAATAATGAGAAATCAAAACATACATAAAAATATCAGATTTATCTTGAAAAACTCAACAAGAAACTTAAAACTCAAATATATGATCTAAAGAACAAGATTATAATATATAGAGAAATTTATTTGTGCCCAAATAGTTTCTTAACCACTGAAATTTGATAAGGCACACCTTTGGAAAACTTGTTCTTAATGAAACATACACTCAAAGAGAACATCTTCTCAATACACTCCATGCGATTCTCTTCTTATGGTCAATTTGACAAAATCTAGAAACATATTACAAGACCATGTAACCATACACCAATCAACATGTCTTCTATAGATATTGTCACAATAATATGCAACATGTTTGTGTATTTAATCAATGATATCCTCAATCCTAAGCATCTCTATATAGGCAAGAAAAAAATAAGAAAAAATAATGGATTCTTAAAACCATGAACCAAAACCCATGTTTCCACCTCATCCAAGTGCTCCATGTCTATCTCTTCACCTACACCATGAGTCTCTTTACATTCCAAGACTATCCATTAGGGTTCCTTGTCCTATATGACCTAAGAACCCAAGCATGACCTTTCACCTTTTGATGTCATCTCTTTTCTTGTTCTTATTTGATCCTAATTCTATTAGAAATTTAAATATATCATATATGACATTACATTAGGAGACATCAATCTAGTAACTAATTGTAGCGCACCATTCTACAAAGTCTGCAACTTACAACATTTAATGTTATTACACAAACTGCAAAATCCACCTCCCTCACAATATTGCAATGTCATTATATGCAAGTTATACAACACAATTTTCCTACACATATGTATATGTATATGCATATAGATACAAATCACACACACATACATATATTTGTGTTTGTATATGGGTATACATGTGCGTGTGTGTTTTCAAAAAAATATTTCATGAGTGATTTTAATGTGTTTTCAAGTTTTTGTTTTGCATGTATCAAGAGGGAAGGATGAAAATTAATGGATATTATGAATCAAGTAAAGATATAGCCTTGGGTTATCTAGCTCCTTAATACCCATCATGCTTTATTTTTATAATCATTTTCATTGGTACAATGTAACTATCTATGTATACATACCCTAATTGACACAAAATTAATGAATAGATAAAATTATCCCCATTTTTATTAAATAAATTTTTTAATAAAAACCAAATTGAAAAGAAAGTTAAAATTGAAAAAGGAAATGAATTCCAATGCATACAACCTTGGATTCCTTGAGAGAAATTTTAGAGTTTATTTATTGTTAGGATTATGGTTCCATTTACCATGCAATCATATGTATATTTTATGTATCTCCTGTGAGATGGTAAAATGGGATTTAAGGCTAATGGATAACCTAAATCACACATTCCACCATCAACATTGGGGGACACAAAAGTAACCAAGAGAAACAGTTCAAGGTTGTTGTCCTTAAGGAAGAGCTAGAATAGTTGGTCAAGGTTTTGGTCCCTTTTTTTGTTGAGATGGATGAGATGTGATGATTGGAATATGAAATGTTGCAAATATAGCTAAAATAAGACTAGAGAGACAAACTGCCACATAATCCAAAAAACAATATAGAGCTAAAAAGTACAGAGATGGGGGAACTTGGCATAAACATCTAAGGTAAAATTGGTTGGACAAGGGAAAGGGTGTCCCAGTCTAGAAGTGGTCACTTTTAGAGTTTCAAGACTTGTACAAGTGCATCACAACCTGTAGATCTTTCCCTACCAAGGTCCAATTTTGAAATCCGTCAATCTATGAATAATCATCTTGCCCTAATTTGATGAGAGGTGTTTGAATGCTTGTATTAGGGTTTCAAAGTCTTGATATCTCCAGTCCACTTGAATCCACTTTAGACCTATAACCACTCAAATTTGCATTCCTTGTTGGGTTGTAGTCAATTGGCTCATCATGTACAAGGAGAAATTGGAGGTTGTTTGAAGATACTTTATACTAGTATTGATATGAAATCCTAATTTACTAATATGAGAAATCATGAGTACCCTTATTGTGGTTTCCAAGTGTTTAGTGAAATTCTAAGTTTCTTTGTGTTTGTGGGGCCCTTGTCATTTTATTGGGTTATAGGCTTATAGGTGGATTGGGGATCTGTGCACTTTTTGCACCAAGTATCAGGGTTCTAGGTTCCCTTAGAACCCTAACCTCCACCCAATTGTTATCTCTTTCAAAAATTCCTTCAACGTTCTTGGGTCCTCATATGGACTTGAGACTATTTCTTGATTTCCTCAATTCCCACGGGGTCTCAGTCTTTGAATTCCTCCTTCCTTTTCTTAGAGCTACATAACTCTTTGGAACCTTGGGACCCCCAACCTTGTCTCTCTTTATCCTTATCCCCCAAATTTTGAACCTCTAAGAGGAGCCTATACCTTGGCACCATGTCCATGATGCTAGGTCTTTTTGGGTTCCTAAAATCCATATTCCTCATGTCATTCCATTCCTTGCTTCCCTATTTAGTTTTGATTCCCCATTGGGCACTAGGTTATCATGGTATCTATTCTCTCTTGGGCTATTCAATGGTCCTTGGTCCTTCTTGGAATGTGAATCTCATCAGACCCTAGTCCTCAAACCTTGAGACTCAATAGACTCTTGAACCTTCTTTTTTCCTAGCTTTCATCCCTTTCCTTGCCTTGATCTTACTATTTCCCTTATCTCTTGTCCTTCCTCTAGGTTGCAAATTATTTTATGGATTTGAGACCTAGGGAATTCTCTGAGTTCCCTAATCCTAGCTCCCTTCCCACACTTTTCCTCATATTGATTCTCAAACTTGATCCCTTCTCTAATCTTGGTTCCTAATCCTATTCTAGACTTGACTCACATGGTTTTTCTTCTCCCTAGCTTTCATATAGCCAAGTTCCTCCTAATCCCTAGTTCTCAATTGTAAATTTCTCTTACACACTCAAGTGAAGGTTCTCAGGCCCCTCCTAAACCTAGAACCTCATTAGGTCGCTTCGTGCCCCAAAAACTATAACAACCCTATTTCACCTATCTTTGTAGCTCATCCATCACTTCATTCATCCTTGGAGTACTTATATCTAAATCCAATAGTTTGTTTTCACATGGAAAATTGAATAAATACATCATGGGTGACCATGATATAATAAATTAAGGTTTTTGTGGTTCCCGTAGCTCAAATTCACCCATGGTTTTTGAATGTTACTCATTTTGAAAGCTAGACACAGACTTGTAAAATTTCCACATGCCACATTCATAGATTCTATGCCATCTTGAAGTCCCCATGAGTTCTTGGACATCAAACTTGAAGATATGTAAATAACATTTCATTCTACTTTCAAAAGGTTGGTCTTTGAGCCAACTTTATAGTCTACAAGTGCATTAAATAGATTCTAGGGCATCAACTGCTACATGTCTAAGCTACAAATACAAGAATGTATTTATTTCTCATTCCTTTGTACTCTATTCATGTTTATGTGTATGAACCTATCTCATCCAACATAGATAATCGATCTAATACATATATTCTAGTAAGAGAAACAATTGCAAGACATCATATTAGTGCTTAAACATATTAATCCTTAAATAATTGGTAATATTAATTTAGAATTGAATATATATAAAATTCAAAACTAATAAAAATATAGCTTTGCTAAGCCAATATTCCATGTTACTCCTAAAACTTGAAACCTACATTACATGTCCAAGGATCCAAGTTCCTCCCATAACTCAAAGCCCAATAGGTTCCAAGATCCCTCTCATGCTGGAATTAATGTAGGCACTAAGATGCCCAAAATTTTACACCAAGGCTCAACACACTCTTTTTACCTACTCTCCAACCTTTCATGAACTCTATTAATGACCAAAAATATTATATATTAAATGAATATGGTTCCCCATACTTTATAGGAAGATAAGGACATGATTGAGGTAGATTTAAAGCACCAAAATGATGAAAACATGATGTAGAGGTATGCGCACCTCCTACAAGTACCTTAGGTCATGGATCTTTTATGAACTTCGTACAATATTACATGCTTCCCAATTTGGAACAAACCACAATAGGGTATAAATACCTTGATTTTTATTATTGAAGGGGATGGGAAAAATATTTTGAAGAATACACTTCTAGTAAATGAGGGTTTCAACTCTACCAAATGGAAAATACATTTTTTACATTTTGATAATCTTGGTTCATATGAAACTTCTAATAAAATTATTGTAATCTTTGAAGAATGATTTGAAAGTGTGGATTCTACCTTGAGTGAGTGTTTGTGTTGGCATTGTGTTCATTTTTAAATGTATATGTGATCAATTAGCCAACTAAATGAGTGTAAAAAATATTCAAAATTTTTGCATGGTGTCTTTTCACAATAATAAAGGAAATGTTCAAGTCTTAGATTAATAAGCAGAATAATTTTTATTTTTTTAAATTCTATTATTTCTTTGAATGCATGTGTAGAACCTAGTTTACTTATGTATTTTGAGAGGTATAATTTTTAGTGAAATTCTTAATAAGGTGTCACAACAAGATCTGAATCATTACATGTTTTAAATAAATCCATGACTTTGTTTCCCTATTGAGATTGACACCAATTTTATATTGTCAAGTTACTTCTCATCATCTCATCACATTAAAATAAATAAATGATAATCTCTTTTTTAGTTGTGTTGTATAATTTTATTTCTACTTCCATGTATATGTGCATAAAAACAATAGGGTTTGTTCATCTATATAGTAAACACAATACATAATAATTGTTATTGTTATGAAAATGTATAACCTTATAATTTTTAATCTAACACATAAATACATTGTGAAAACCAGAATAGGGGTACTTGATGTAGTGGGTATAGTTTGTGGCAAGGAAACTATTTAGTCCAAATAATATCATATAAATCAATGTTTTAGGGAAACCCCTTGGTCTTGCATAGCTCGAAGTGAAGGAGGTCCTACCAACCTCAATAATTGGTCTTCATTTTACCAACGTAAATATAGATTTTGCAATATCCTTCCAAGGTTTAATACCCATGACACTTGGGAGAATATCTAACTAGTCTTAGGGATTTGGGAGCTAGAAACTATATCACTAACAAATTGGTGTCATTGTTGGGGATTTTTTTTAGTTATCATTGAGGACCTAGGTTAATCAAAAAGTTTGGTGCAACAAGGAAAACTAATTTTTGGTTGATATATTCAAATAATTTGCTCATAAAAATTACTTCTCTTGATTTTAAGAGTGGTGAATTTGTCAAGGATAAACTCAAAAGTTATAGATAAGAAAGAGAAGTAAAAAATGGATAAAGGACATCAATTTGGAGATCAAAGCCAATATGAGTAGAATTTTATTGATGTGAGTAGATGGAAATCTAAGTGGAGAGTTAAAAATTTAGGTATGTTCTCTATCCATGATTCTTAAAGTACAAAATCAGTAGGTATGTTGAGTGAGGTAGATAATTAAGGGAAAAATATCAATACTCCTTAAATTAATCAGCTAAACATAGGGTTAGAACATATGCCAAGGTACATTTAATAACATCGTTTTCAACATGGCGTGAGCAGTGGGTGGGAAGAGCAGTTTCAAATTTTCTGCAGGCGACGATGAAGGTGAGAGCGATGAAGAAGATGGGGATAGGGATGAAAGGGGGCCTGTGCTATTTTCTCATTCTAGGTTACTGGTGTTTTCTATGTTGGGTGGCTGTGTGCCTAGTGGAATTGCTCTGACTGAGGTAGTTGATGGCTTTGAGTTTTTCTTCTCTCTATAGTTTCTCCATTGGAAGAAATTTCCTGATCTAGTCGGGCCCGTACTCATGCGTGTTTCTAACGAGACCATTTTGCTGGCTTCTTTTGTGGTGTGGGAGTTTACTATGAAGCCCTTTGTGGCTGCTATGATTGCTCTAGTTGCTAGCCGGCTTGGTTTTCTAGAGTGTGTGCAGGGAAGGTTCTCTTGGCCTTCTCCTTGCTCATCTGTTGTCCTACTTGTGCAATGCACCTCTTGGTTGGGGCCTCTCTTTTCTATTGACTGTTGGTTTTCCTTCTATCCACTTGGATTTGGTTTGGTGGATTGGGTTTTGGTCATTCCTACTGATTGGTTTTCTATTGACTTTTAGTTTTTATTTTGTCCACTCAGATTTTGGGAGTGCCCTCTTTCTATGCTGGCAGATTGGCTCTAGTTTTTTCCCCTTTTAGGTGTTGTTGAGGTTTTGGGTGTCTTTTCGGCTCTATCCTATCATTGGAGTGGCATGTACAGGACTTCTCTGGGGCACTTGGCTAGGTTAAGGTTGGGGACTCTGGCTCTGGAACGGTTAGTTCCTTTGGTGGTCTCCCCCTTGCACGATGTGTTTCCTTTTGTCCTTTTCTTTTCCTTCTCTGGTCAGGTGGGGTTTGTTGTTTCATTTTTCCTCCTCTGCTCTGTTGTTGGGGTGTGGGTTGGCTACTTGTACTCTCCTAGTTGCTTGTCTCTTGCTGCTCATTCAGTGGTTGGTGGGGTTGGGGTGGTGTTTAGTTGCAGTGATGGAGTTGTCTCAGACCCTTTGGGGGTTTGGTTACTAGTTGGATCTTTTCTTGTGTGTTTGGCTAGGTGTTGGCTTCAATGTCTTACTCTTTAGTCAACTATGGTCATCATCTTGTTGGGCATGAAGATTAGTGTGGCCATCTTTGTTCTGGTGAGATGGGGGTATGATGCTTGTGTAGCATAGATTGGTCTATGCTGGTGGTTTGGACCTTCTAGTTTCTTGCTACAGATGTGTTTGATGGGGGGTGGTTTTTTCACTCCTTTGGAAGTCTTGTTCTCTCTCACAACCTAGGTTGGGTTGAGGCATAAGAGCACTAATGTTGTTGGTTTTGTTCTTACTTTCTTCCTATTTCCTCATATTGTGATTTCTATTGAGGTGGAGGTTGCGGTTATGGTTGAAAGTAATGATATCATTCACATGGCCCCCTCTTTGGCTTCTCCTTTAGAGGTGGTGCTATCTCCTATTGAGGTGGAGATGGGTTTTGTTGGAGGGGCTTGGTGGTGCTACTGCGGGATTTTGGCTGCTTTCCTTTCTGTCGAGCTATCTTACTCCTTTTTTGAGGTAGAGTGTTCTAGAAGGTCGGTTTGTGTTTGGGTGCTTTTGCTACCTTGTTTATTTTCCCTTTCCTAGATCCTATTGAGGTGTGATATGTAGTCGGGTTCTAGTTTCTCTGTAGCAACTTGTGTTTTTTTACCCCTCCTTTGGTAAGGCATTGTTAGGCACTTGCCTAAATTGTGTGGAAGGTTCGTTGTAGTCTAATTGTTGTAGGTGTTTGGTGGCCTGGTTGTTTCAGGCAATCCTATGGGCCTAAAATTTTGTAGTCCATCTACTGCACGTGGTTTGTGGTCTAGCTGTCTTAGGAAAGTCGTTTAGGCTTGCAGTTTTGGGTACAAGAGTGGGTTGTTTTCTGTTTGGCTTAGGTTTGCCTTATCTGAGTAGGAGGTCTACTACAGCCCAACTGTTGCAAGTGGTTCATGGCCTAGTTGGTCCAAGAGGTTCTTTGGGCCCTCAGTCTTGTGTTTTGGGTGTAATTTTTTTGGTTAAAGTCCTTTGATGTTCCCTTGTCTTTGACTTAGGACTGTTGGTTGTTTTAAGTGTTCTTTGCCCCTAGTATTTGGTGATGGGGTGGGTTGTTAGTTTGTAGTGTTTATGTTTTGTTTCCATTGATTTTTCTTTTCTACTTGTCTCTTTTTGGCCCTTCGGGCTCTTCGTGTAAAGGGTACAACACCCTGTAAATTTTGCTTATCTTATCAAAAGCATAGGGTTAGAACTATTAGGAGAAATCTCAAATTTTATTATAGTTTGCTTGGGAATGACATAAATGTTAGTATAATAAATATGGTTACAATAATTGCATATTAAAGGTGTAGATATGAATTTACCTTCACTTCCATGTCTAATAAATCCAAGTAGAAGTATACATCTCAACTCTCCTACCTTATCTCATGAAATTGAACATGGGGTGGACACTCTTTTTAGGATGCTAATGCAACTACTCAATTAGACAATGAATGTAGGGAAAGAGAGTTAGATCAAGATATATACATAATTGATGATCTTGGAAAAATGAAACATGAACTAGAGGCCCAAATTATTTCATGAAAAGATAAATTGACTCCACAAGCCTTGGAAATGAACCAAAATAAAAATATTGTTCAACAAAAAATAGAAATCATAACAATGCACAAAATATTCCAAATCAGTAGATGCACAATGTGGAACAAAAGCAATAGTTCCAAACCAACAAAATACTTAGCAAAAAAATGTGAGATAAAACATGAGTTAACCCCATAAGACATGCTTAGATATTTGCTCTAACATGAAAAAAATTAGTAAGGGAAATATATATACAACTTGAATTCTAGGATATCATAATCCAAATCCAAATGAGATTAGAGGAAAGGCATAAAAATTCCAAGGCAACAACACTGTTACTAGTGAAGAGAACTTAAGATAATTTTTTTCATCATTGTGATAAATGAATATGAGATAGAAGATGATGACGTCGTAATGAAATTTTTTTGGTAGTTACTAGAGGAGAGTGTAAAGAGTGGTATGGGATCCTTCCAAATAGAAACATGGACTCATGTGATGATTTTATGAGAGTTTTAAAACTATAGTATGGAGAAAGAGTGGATCCAAAATTTATAGTTCATGATTTGACAACCATAAAGAAAGGGGTGAATGAAATAATTGTTGATTTCAACAAAAAAAATTTGATGATAGTGGAGAAAGTGGCTCCCCATGTGAGGCCAAATGAAGTTGTCTTGTTTTATATTTTAGAGAATTTGATGCCAAGTTGGTCTATTTATTTCATGATAAAAACCTTCAAACATTAAAGGAAGCTTATGCCATGGCTAGAAATATAGAGATTATTTAGTAAAAGAATTAAAATATTTGATGTAAAACTTAAAAAAATAAATGCAACAAAGCCAACCAAGCCCCTCACCATTAAGAAAAAACTTGAAAAATTAATGGAGGATATGAAGGATCTCTCTTATAGAGTTGTAAGAAATGAGAAGAGGTTACCTTCAATAATGTGGCTACTAATTTAGCTAAAGGCTAGAGACTATACAACATGCCATATAATTATGACCAATCTAAAAAAATTGGAAAAAATGATTCATAGAAATGTAAACGAAGGATGTTGTAATGAAACAACTTGCACAATAGAAGATATCATACGAAATATTTTACAAAAATTGATATCAACATGCCACTTCAAGGGGGCAACCTCATATCTACTTCGAAAGGGATACCTCCAATATTCTTCAATATAAACTCAATACTCAACATGATCATAATAACCTACCTATACCTCTTATATACACCATACTTATTCCTATGATATCACACAAGAAAACCTAGATAACCCTATAGAAGCCTTAAGATGACCTAAATAACTAAATAACAATATAATAATATTATGACTTAATTAAGAGTTAAGGTAGCCACAATCTGACTCATAACACTATACACACTATAGGTCAGGGGCATAACATTTCCATCCTCTTTACAAAAGCATTGTCCTCAATGCTAACTTTTTCTTTTTCTTCTTCATCTCCTTTTTTACTTTCGCTTCTTCTTTTATTGCTACTTCTTGTTCTTCTTCTTCTCGTTCTTTCGCTTGTTCTCACTCTTATTCTTGTTCTTATTATTTCTCTTTCTCTTTCTATTGATCTTTCTCTTATTCTTATTTTTTCTCTTGTTCTTTCTCTTTCACTTTCTCTTTCACTTTCTCTTTCTCTTGTTCTACTTCTTGTTATTTTTTCTTCTTCTTTTATATGGCTACTTTTTGTTGTGAAGAAGTTATAGAAATATATTTTTTTAATAAATCACACAAATGAAGTCAAAATATTCTCATTTTTTTGTAACTTACCAAGACCTATGCTGAACTTTCCCAAAAAATCTCTCAAAAATTAGGTGTTTTGTAGCCTTGAGAGTGAATTATTGGGAAACACTAATTATTCAATAAATTACTTAATCCTAATCCAATTAATTTGAAATTTTCACTGTAGGCTCCTCTTTTATTGCTTCAAATGCCCACTAAAAATCAAGAAGAAAATCATTAGGATTTGGAAGACTGTTTATTTTCAAATAAATTGGGTAGAAATCCTAATTTTGTAATAAATCACTCAATTATGCTCTAATTCCTCTAAAATTTGGACTCCAGTTGCTTGAATATGCTCCTCAAAAACCATTTAAGAATTAGAAAAAAAATCACCTAAAGTGGGAGATATGTGTTTCACTAGGATTCCTTCTAGGAATGAGAGTGTAGTGAGGCCTCAAATTACAACAAACCCATTTGAATGTCATTTCAAACTCCTCAAATCTATGAAAAAGACCCATTTAACCTCAAGAAAACTCTCTTACAATTTGCATCATGAATAGACAAAGATAAAAGGAAAAATATTCAGGGGAAATTAGAGTATGCCTATTCCATTTGTGCAAAAAAGACTATAGGGGTAGCTACACTAGATTTTATTGTCATCTTTTATGGATAGGTGGTCAAGGAGTGAAAGGTTGTAAGACTTTAACTCCAACTGAGAAAGCTAAGGAATCTAGATTACATAGGGAATTCCATTGGAGAGTATGCAACCTAGTGTTCCATTTCCTACAAGATCTATGGATGTTGGAATTCAAGGGGAATATTGTTCTACTTCTACCAAGGGAAAGAACATAAATACTAACTTGTTGCAAGTATGTTTAACATACAATCATGAGATGTGGTTGAGTCTTCTATTGCTAATTTTTTATTCTCATGTCATACCATTTCATGTGGCACATTCACCATATTTTAAATAAATGTTAAAAGATGTAATAGTTTTTGGTCTCTCATTCATTCCACCTTGAGGAAAAAAGTTATACACCACCCTCCTTTATGGAGATTATTCTAAGGTGAATGTGTTGATGGAAGATATGAAACAAGATTGGACAAGGGATGGATGCTCCATCATCATGGATGGGTGGATTGATATCAAACATCAACCACTCATCAATATTATTGTTACAAGTTTAGTTCAATCTTATTTTCTTAGAGATATTGATAGTTTAGGGGTGAGGAAGGATGCAAACTTCTAATTTCAAATTTTTAAATATTTCATAAAAGAGGTGGTAGCCTTTAATACTATAAATGTAATGACAAATTTAACTTTTGTATGTAAGTTAGCTAGCTTGATGGTAGAGGGTTCTTACAAGCACATTTTCTTGACCCCTTGTCACGTTCATGCATTAAACAATACATTGAAGGTAATTAGGAAGATAGATTGAGTGAAGGCTATGGTGTTAGAGGATAGAGATGTGTAGATGCTCATTTGTAACCATCAAAGTTAACTTTCTTTGTAGAGGATTTTTTTGAGGAAGAAATTATGCAAGACCATGGATACTAGATATGCCAACTACATTTTTTAGAGAGGATGCTTGAAGTCCATTAGGCTTTACAATTAATGGTGGTTAACTCAAAGTGGGGTAAATGGTTAGAGGCAAGTACACCTGAAGGAAGAAGTATGAAACACAAAATCCTTGATGATGATTGGTGGTTCATAATGAGGTAAGAAATTTGTTGGTTTTACTATTAAATTTTTTAAAATTTAATTTATTAATGTTTCTAAATTGTAAAATATTTTCACTCTTTGTAATAGAATTCACTCTATCATTTGAGTCTTAAATTCTTAATCATTTTAGAGAGTTTAATTTTTGTAACTTGTTTGCATTTTTAGATATGTTTTCCTCTTCATTGAGCCTATTGTACGAGTAATAAGATATGTTGATATTGAATCTCTTAGCATTGTAGATGTTCAAGACCTTTGATAGCATGATTAGGTAGATGAAACTAGTAATTCATAGTAGGGATCCGACATTGGTATTTTATGAGGAGCATCTTAGACCCATTGTAATGTGATAGTGGAGCACTATGAACACCTTGCTTCATATGGAAGCCTTTGCTATAAATCCAAATTTCTATGCAACTAAGCTTGGAAGAGTGTCTCCACCTCATGATGAAGAGGTGAAAGTAGGGCTCATTAAGGCCTTCAAAAAATGCATGTTGAAGAGGAATATGCTTTACTTTGCACACAATCGCTTGCATTTGTCAATATTTATGCTCCAACCTTCAACAAACCAAAGGTGAGGATGGATAGAGATCAAACTAACCCTATTGGATGGTGGATGTGGCAAGGAAATAATACACCAAGGTTGAGGATACTTTCCATTCATCTCCTTTCATAGGTTACCAGTTTCTCTAGTGTAAAGAGGAATTGGTCCACATATAGCTTCACCCAATAAATCAAGAGGAACAACCTTATCTCTATATTATTGGAAAATTGGTAGCCATACATAGTGCCTTGTGGCTACCAGATCGATAGAACCTTTAGTATCACTAGTGGTGTAGGAGCACCTGTTTGATTTCTTGCCTCCATGAGGCCATTTGTAAATAGTTTCTCTATTTTTTTGTATTGGGTCTTATAATAAGGTTTATCAAAATATTTTAGACGTGTTTGAGTCTTAGGAATTCATATTTTAAGTCATTTGTCAAATAATGTTTAAAGTTGCTCCATATTATAAAAATTGTAAAAGTTGCTCAAGAAAGTTGTCAAGCAACTTGTCAAAAAGTGTCATTAAGGTGTTTTGTCAATAAAATAATCAAAAGGTGGTTGAAAAAAGCTGGTTTTGGTTAGAAATTTATAAATACACCCTCCAAAACTCGAATTGGGGGTTGGAGACATTATTTTTGAAGTTTGATGAATGGCAACATAAAATTTTGTGTGCATTTTCTGATTTTTACATTGTTTCCAGATGAAGTTGTGTTTTGTACGACATGGTATGGACTCAAATAATGGAGTATCATATATGGATGGAAAAATATCTGTTTCTAGTTTCCAATTATTTGTCTCATTGAATTTTATTGAGTTTTGTGGGAGATATGACTATTTTGGCGAGACTTCCCTATTCTAACAATATTGTGCAGAATTTATAGTCTGAAAAATGTGATGGTACGGATTGCAAAGTATATATTTTGGATCTAAAACCAATTTTATTTTTTTTCCATGTGAATATACTTTCATTTGCTTCAAGTCTCATCAAATTTCATAAATATTTGAATAAGTTATGACCATTTTTGTGAGGGCAGGTCTGAACCCTACCTAGGGTTTGCAGTTTTGGTAAAAATGCAATAACTTTCTTTTCCACCATTGGATCTTCATAAAAATTGGAAGAAAAGTCTATAATTATGTTGTATTCAATCTCATTGGAGAAATTGGCTTCATTATTTGTTTTTTGGAAGTTATTAATGATTGTTCATTGCATTAAATTGTGGGCTGCCATAATGTTTCCAATGTGATATAGAATGTCTAATAGCATGTGCTATACAAAGATTGCTTTGAATTATTGTTGAATTTTTGTGAGATATGTTGTTGAATCCTCCTATCTCTGCATCAAATTGGTATCATAGCCCAGTAAGGTCTGGGTAGAGGAAGTGTTTGTGTTTGTAGTTGTGGTTGTGTGTTGTGTCGGTTGAGGAAAAAACCTAATTGCCTAGGTGATGCAAAGTGAAGTGGAAGCAAGGAGAGACTTTCTTGTGGAGATGAATTTGTTGAGAAGATCTTTGCAGGCAAAGGAGGAAAGGAAGAGACAAGAAATGATTGACAAAGAGATAGATGAGTTAAAGCAAGAGATGAGAAGGGAAGCAAGCTTCAATGATTTTTATGTAGATTCTACGATGAAGATGGAACATTGGATTAGACAAGTAACAAGTTGGCACTTGAAAGTTAAAAAGAAGTTAGTATGGCCTATTCAAAGGCTAATGAAAATGAGAGAAATTTCACCTGATGTGAAGACAAAAGAACCATTGATGGGAGAAGGTAATGAACAAGCAAAGGTGGATGAAGAAGATGATTTGTGGAAAAATTTTGCAGCCATTGAAGAAGAATGGGATAGTAAGGTTGGTGATGGGCAAGTCACACAAGAGGAAGAGGAACTCATCAAGATAGAAGAAGACAAGGACAATGAGGTTTCAAGTGAATTGGTGTGAAGATTTGATAAGTTGGTCATGGGTGAAGAGGAGTTTGAAGCACAAGAAGACAAGGAGGAGACCTCAAGGTCTCAATATTTTGTTTCTAATTTTTCTTTGGACTATGTATGTGCAGGTTATGAAGGACAAAGTGAAGGATATGATGATCTGATAGAGTTTTGGGACCTCCAAGTTGCAAGAATGATTGATAGAAGAATGCATACGAAGAAGAAAAGGAAGAAAGAACCAATGATGATTGAAAAGAAAAAGGAAAAAGTGAAAAGTAATTGGAAGACCAGGAAGAAGACAATTCAAAGGGGCTTGAATTATTTTTCCCCCAAGAATTTGGTGCAGGAGCACCTGTTTGATGTCTTGCCTCCATGAGGCCATTTGTAAATAGTTTCTCTATTTTGTGTATTGGGTCTTATAATAAGGTTTATCAAACCATTTTAGAGGTTTTTGAATCTTAGGAATTCATAGTTTAAGTCATTTGTCAATTAATGTTTAAATTTTCTCCATATTATAAAAATTGTAAAAGTTGCTCAAGAAAATTGTCAAGCAACTTGTCAAAAAGTGTCATTAAGGTGTTTTGTCAATGAAATAATCAAAATGTGGTTGAAAATAGTTTTTTTTGGTTGGAAATTTATAAATTCACCCTTGAAAACTCGAGTTGGGGGTTGGAGACATTATTTTTGAAGTTTGATGAATGGCAACCTAAAATTTTGTGTGCATTTTCTGATTTTTAGATTGTTTCCAGCTGAAGTTGTGCTTTGTATGGACTAGTATGGACTCAAATAATGTAGTATCATATATGGATGGAAAAATATCTGTTTATAGTTTCCATTTTTTTTTTCTCATTGAATTTTATTGAGTTTTGTGGGAGATATGACTATTTTGGCGAGACTTCCCTATTCTAACAATATTGTGCAGAATTTACAGTCTAAAAAATGTGATGGTATGGATTGTAAAGTATATATTTTGGATCTAAAACCAATTTTATTTTTCTTACATGTGAATCTAATTTCATTTCCTTCAAGTCTCATCAAATTTCATTAATATTTGAATAAGTTATGACCATTTTTGTGAGGGCAGGTCTGAACCCTACCTAGGGTTTGCAGTTTTGGGAAAAATGCAATAACTTTATTTTCCACCATTGGATCTTCATAAAAATTGGAAGAAAAGTCTATAATTATGTTTTATTCAATCTCACTAGAGAAATTGGATTAATTATTTTTTTGTGGAAGTTATTAATGACTGTTCGTTGCATTAAATTGTGGGCTGCCATAGTTATGTTTCCAATGTGATATAGAATGTCTAATAGCATGTGTTATACAAAGATTGCTTTGAATTATTGTTGAAGGTTTGTGAGATATGTTGTTGAATCCTCCTAGCTCTGCATCAACTAGACTCTAGCTTGCATTGGGATGTTGATCATGAAGATGCTATAGAAATTTATGAGGAGACACAAGAGGGATTGGTTGGGGTTCCATTGCTTGAAGCAACCCCTCATAGTGGTAGTGACTCAAACTCAAGCTCCAATTTTGATACTGAATTT
The DNA here is from genome assembly GCA_007258455.2 of Sequoia sempervirens. Taxonomy (NCBI): domain Eukaryota; kingdom Viridiplantae; phylum Streptophyta; class Pinopsida; order Cupressales; family Cupressaceae; genus Sequoia; species Sequoia sempervirens. The sequence continues at coordinate 227,063 of VDFB02101010.1, forward strand.
CTAGGTACAACTATATATTTTCAATGTCTTTGTCATTTTATAGTTGAAACTTGTATCCTTTGGTATTTTTTTTATAATTCTTATATAATATGTATGCACATTGATAATGAAAGAGTTTGAATTTTGTTAATTTATTTGTTAATTTTCATGTGAAGCTTCTATAATGTCTATGATGAATTATTTATCAAGTATATGATATGAACATTTTAAATTTCTCTATATTTTTAAAAATTTCCCTATTTTTAATAATGATCCCCTACCATCCCCTAAAAATAGCCAAAAAAATTCTCGTACTAGAAACATGCCTTGTTGTCCCCTACCATCCATATCTTGGAAACTTGGGGGAGCATAGATTGAAAATGGTAATGATGTTGGTCATCAATACCACATACATGGTGACTCTATGCCATGGTGTATCATGTGCTACATGTCTCGTAGGGAGTGTGTTACCATATAGGCCTTCATGAGGAAATAAATAAATTAGAACAAATCACTTATGGGATTTGAGTGATTGGTGTAACATGTCTCAATCCCACATGCATTGCGACTCTTATGGTGTAACATGCATTATACTGACTAGGATCACTTATGGGATTTGAGTGAATATGAAAAAATCAACTCTTATGGTAGGGATATACCTAGGTCTCCAAATGCTTTTAGGAATAACATTTATCTTGCTAAAACATAAGCCTTTTTCTTTGGTATGAGGACAATAGTATTATGACTAAGTATGAGATTTTTAGGAAAAACCTAGCTATGGATTTAGACAAGGTGTTGAACTATTTAAGTGACCATGAATATTACCATGGGAAAACCATTTTAGATTGCATTCTTGATGAATATTCACATTAGGAAAAATTTTACCACCAAGTATGCATCTGTGAGCTAGATGTGAGTTTAATAATTTAAATTTGATAAGCACATATTATGGTATGCATGTGAGATGGAATTGAGTGAGTAGATTTTTATTCCTAGTTTATGGTAGTATGTTGAATAATACATATGATAATGAGTTGCATGTTGGAAGTTTGAATTAGAGGTTTGGTTTTATTTGTGCATGATCCCATGATGCTTATGTGTCATGTGATATTCTTTATTGTGTATTGGTATTTTGTATTTCTATGTTCCATTATAATGGTCATGTGATAACGAGGTGCATGAGGTGGTAAGTTTTCATGAGATGATGATCCATGTGGTCATGACAGTGAGTTGAACTATTCATTCTTTTTTGTTTGAAACTAGAAGTTAAGTAATCATTTTAGGTGCATCCACAATTCTTCTAATCATTATCTCAAGTAAAAATATAGTAGATCTTATTGTGCTAGGAAAATATAAATATTATAATAAGTATAATGAAGAACATACTTGACAAAGAAAAAACTTGTATAACATGTGTAACAAAATACTCGCCTAAACCCTCATTTTATAGCAAATATAGGCAACATCAGTAAAACAAATATGTATTCACAATAATTCCATATAGATATACAATTTTTTTTATTAGATAAGCAGGGAAGGGCCTTGATCCCATGGTTACAGCAACATACAAAAAGGAAACGGAAAAAGGTGGGAAACAACACCACCAACAAACCAAAAAACAACAACAGTATTAGCTCGTAGACCAAAATTTATCATTGTAACCATAGTCCAACTAGTACTAATAAAAAATAGTAAGTTTCTAGTAGCATACTTAGATATACAATGTTATATGGTGGTAAAATAATAATATATGTACAAGAAATCCCTATAGGCATACAATGTTTAGTAATACAAAAATATATACAAGAAAGCCGTAATATAATCATTCCTCTAGATCAAGATGGAATAATCAATGACTCTTTGTTTGTTGAGTAGATGAAGAGGAAATCATTGTTTGTTTCTTTTGAAACCATTGAATTGGCTTCTAGAAATTTTTGGATGTGCACCTAATAAAATAAAAAGTATACACATTAATATAGAAAAAAGTATACAATGACATATAAGTGAATAATCACTTATCACCAGCTAATAATTGGCCTCAATCATTCATTTCCTCTCTTCATTCATTTGAGGGGTAGGTGAAAAAACTAGAGTTGTGAACCCTCATGACAAGCATCAAGAAACAAATTAGAATACACATGAATATCATTCAAATTTACACTAATAGATGTGGGATAAGACCAAAAATAAAATAAGAAATTTACCAATTTGGCTCATACCTCTATCAAAGGTATTAAAGACAAAATTGCCACAAGAATTCCCACCTCCATTGTGCCATGAATATCAGGATGAGTTTGAAATGATGTCGTCAACTTAAAATAGAACAAATTTATTTTACCAAAATATACCTAACATTATTTATAATTATAATGATTAAAAATAGTTAATCTTACCTCAGTGAAACTTGTATGACCACTCCAACTACCAGGCCCCACTATTGAAGGTCCAACATTTACCTAGTCGTGATCACTTATAAATTTTAATAATATCACTCATGTAAGCTTAAATGCACAATATTTACTATTTATTTACTAATTACATACATGTGGAATCAACATGGCCACATAATTGAGAGTTGAAGGGCCAATAGATATAGGATGAACACTCTAACCTTGAAATTTTCTTATAGATATAAATTACATTAATTTTCAATCATCATAGATGAATATAGTTAATATTATATTTCAAAATGAAATATTGTAAAATTACATTTAAGCATTCAAAATTACTTATCCATCAATGCCAAATATCCTAACCAACAAATCATCTATGAACACCATATCATCCAATATAGAGTGTCCTACTATTGGCTCCATGCATCTTGAACATCCTCAAACCCTTAATCATAGATAAACCCATAGTTTCAGTAAATGTGAGTTGATCATTGAGAACTAGGATCCTCCCTTTCATCACCTTGTGTTAAAGTCATATTTTTCTATAACAAGATCTATGTGAGGGAGTTGATGGATTGTAGAGTCTCCATCTCAACACTCTCTGTCACAATGAAAGGGATAGTGATGCGTTGAATGTCTAGCCTAGCAAGGGGTTTTTTTGCTTGGTCTTGGGAACATTTTAGCCCCTCTCTAGATCCTATGTAGAGCTCCTTCCTCATTGAGGAAAAAAATGTAATAGATTTTCCTCAAAAAATATTATGGGATGTCATTGTTGTTATATGAAGGATGGTAAAAAATCATCTACAACCTATCCCAAAATTTCCCCTTATTTCTTGGTGTTGGAACCAATTAATAGGAACCTCTTGCAACTTGTGTGTAAGGGTGCATTGGTTCATGGATCAATGAACAACATAAAAAATAAGATTTCAACTTTTCTTTTCTTTCACTTGGTACAAAAATTTTGTGGAATAAAATTATCATGTTTCCTTCCTCTCATTGGACCACATATTAATTTGGTCACTCATAAGATCTATATGAGAGATGATAGATTCTAGCTTAGAGGTGGGAGTTATCTAATGGGGACTAGTTTTATTTGTATTTTTCAACCTATCGATTAATGATTGGATTTGTTTTCAATTTCATCTATTAGGTTTTCTTGTGTTACAGGAGTATGTTAAGGAATTGGTAGGGTTTGTTAAGGATTTGGTTATCCATACTCTTTAGTAGGTTTTTGATCAATTGGTGAACTAAGGTTTGAAGGATTTTTAATTCCTAAAAAATTAAACACTATTGAATCAAGACGATTTGTAAATGGTATTCTATTCAATTTCTTTAATTAAAAAAAAAAAAACAGCCTCTTTGACCTCATAGACATCATGATGATATTGTGTTGGAAACTTGATTGACTCCAAAACATGTACACATTATTGCTCACTCATGTTTAATTATTGCATAGATAGGGGGTTGGGTTCAAATCAGCTCAACCTCGTTTCTTTTTTGGTTTTATGTTAAAAATAATGTGAGCATTTTTAACGTGTTTGTGTTATGTCTTACATGGACCAAAATTTTCATGTGGCCACTTTTTGGTTGCACATATTTTTCACATGCCCCAAATTAACACATTCATCCCCTTATTATCTACAATGAAATGGGAAAGCCAAGCTAGTGACAAAAGCATCATAAATATCATTAGAAAAATCTTGGATGTAAATAAGAAGAGACAGGATGATAAATTAGAATTTGGTGTTTGGGTAGACAAAGTAACTTATAAGAAGGCTATTGGAAATCATCCATTTGAATTAGTGTATGGCACTAAGGTAATTACCAATAAACCTTGAATTACTATTATATTAACTAATACAACAAATTGAAGAGGAAGAAGTAAGTTTGATTTTCCAAAGAGTGCATGAGTTCATTAAGATTGAAGAAACATGAAGGGCTTCCTATGAGAGAAGCTTGTTAAGAAAAAAATGAAATACCTCTTTGATAAGAAGGCTATTGTAGAACCAAGATCCTAGTACCTGCAAGAGACAACAAAAAAACACATTAGAAGATTCAAATGCAAGCCAAGATCAAATTTCCCCATAAAATCCATTAACAATGCTCAAAATAGGAATAAAAACAAGAACACAATAAAAAATCAAGGAGATAAATCAAATCCTATTAAAAACATGCAAACTCTTGATCTTATGGGGGAGTTGGTGTCAATTTGATGTAGAAATTGGCCCTTTCCCAACTCCTATGCAAGCTTTTGATGATTGCTCCAAATGAACTCCATGGAGACAACCTGCAATAACCTATTTATGCCTTGATGAAAATGATGAAAAATGCTAATGCTTGAAGATGAAATTGAGTATAGTAAGTTTTCTTAAATTGTGGATGATAAAATGAGGAAAAAAACCTATTATTTATAGAAAGACAAGATGGAGAAATGTCCAAAATGAAGCAATGTGGGACTAACTTTCAACCAATGGCCAAGTGCCACTTCTCAAGATGAGAATGGATGAGGGATGTGCACATTTTGATGAATGTGCCCATAAATGCAATTAGGTGGAATTTAAAAGTAATGAAATGAAATGTAAGAGGGAAAAGGAATGTATTAAATGCCACTTGGCTCAATGCAAAGATGAAATAAATGTATTGTTGGAAGGACAAACTCCACTTGGAAGGATTTCAAATTTGGAAGAATATTCCTCTATTATGCCATGTTGAGAGAAAATATGGATTTAATAAATGAATTAAATATATTTTCATGTGCAAGTGGCAAAAGCTAGAGGATGGGACATGGATTAGAATTAAATTAATCAAGGGTTAATTAATTTAATGAGGGATTAGATGATGTGACAATTTTGACTTAGATTTATGGGTTGATTTAAATCAAAAGATGAGAAGAATGTGATTTTAGAGATAGTTAAATAAATATTTTGTTTTATTTAACTAAAGGGATGATTGGCTAGATTAAATTAAACAAGGTTTAATTTATTTTATTTAATAGATAGACTTTAGAAATCAATTAAATAAAATTGATTTATTTAATTAAAAAAAGAGTTGGGGTTAATTAGACCAGATTGATTGATTTAATTAACGAGAGAGAATGACTTAATCAGATAAATGATTTATTTAATTAAGAGAGGAAAATTGATGAATTTAATCTAATAAGGGTATTCGATTAAATAGTTAGAATGAGGGATGATTAAGGATGAAAAGGTGTTAGTAATTGGGATCAAGCATGTAATGCCAATCAGTACATTTTACGTGTCTATATTTTTCCCCTCTTTGAAGTAGTGCACTTGTTGTGCTGATTCAAAGAATAAACTGTCTCGATTTGAAGCCAAAAAAAAATTGATTTCAAAACTTGCCCCACTACTACCCTGACAAGAGAAAACATGCCAATATACTACCCCCTCGAGCAGTCAAACGAAAATTTTGATTTTTGGGTGATCTCGCTAAAAAAGAGGACAATGTGCCCGACGGGTCCAGAAAGGCTCTAGGAGGTCAAAAAAAGAGGTAAAATGCAAGAAATGGTACAAAATGGCCCTCGGTTGGGCAAAAACGAGATCAGGGGACCTAGACCCTTCTTGGACGGCTAAATGAGGTAAAAAAACCCTAATTCTAGGCTTAAATAGGCCTTGAGGGGCCACTTCCAATTCATTTTCACTTTCATCCTTTAGAATTCCTGCAACTTTGAGCGCTGACCTTCTAAAGAGATGGTGCAACAACAACTTACCATGCACATTTCTAATAGGGTACAGACACATTAGAGACTTCCTGGCACTGGACCACCATGAGTCAACTTGACCAAAGCTTGTTTTTCACTTTTTGTGTGCATTAAATGCCTTAGGAATCTTAGGTTTTAGTAGTGGTCCCATATTGCACCACTAGAATTTTCAAATAGCGCTGCTCGGCATCAAATTGCGCCACCGTCGCGAGTAGCGATGCCATGGTGTAGTTTGGAGTTTAGGGTTAAATTCCAAACTCAACTGCTTTTGCAAGGTGCACTGCCATAGTGCTCTTTAGAATTAGGGTTTTCACTTAAACTCAAATGCCTTTGCAAATTGCAACACTGCGGTGCAGTTTGAGAGTTTGAAGGCTTCTAGCAGGATAGTTAGGAGTTTACAAACTACACCGCCTTCACAGGCAGCGATGTTGGGGTTGTTTTTGGGATGCCGAGACAAGCCAGGATCAAGATTTTTTTGATGAATTTTAATACGGTGACTGTTCCTAATGCAGGAGGAGGTGAGAGAGATCTACTCACGTGAGCATAGGTCCTAGGATCTTTTTTAGTATTTTGGGTGAGCTGACTTAGCGATAGCAGGAACACCTAGGGCAGATTGATCTTTGGTATGTTACCTATGCGCCACCCATTCAGACTCACTTGGGGATGCTGACGGCACTCGCTAAGCGATGGCACAATGAGACCTCTTCCTTCCACCTCCCGACAAGCGAGGCTACAGTCACACTCGAGGACATGTGGAAAATCCTTAGACTACCCATTCATGGCGAGCATGTGATTTACGATACAAATGTTGAGAGGGATGCTTGCTACGATGTCATGGGAATTGATTAGATTGTATTCTATGAGGACTAGATTGAGCTTGAGCGCCATAGACCTGCTATTTTTGGTTTTCAATTAGTTATTGCAACCATTATTTCAGGTCTCATCGCACTAGATCGACAGGGCCGTTATTTAAGTCCTAGATGGGGGCTCATTTTGGAGCAGATGGTTCAACGACGAACTTTGTTTGCATGGGGTCCAGTTCTTCTAACCTCACTATACAAATATTTACATGAGTTTTCCTACCTAGATGGCCGAGCACTTGGGGCGGGCGTTACACTTCTACATGTCTGGGCTTGGGAGCACATTGTTGTGCTTCGTCCCCGAGTTGTTCAGGTTCCCATGGAGCTAGATGATCCAATTGTCTGGTAGTACAGAGGGGGTGTTTCTTTTACCCATACAGGACAACATGATATTCCCCACTGGCAGAGAGTCCTAGATGACATGCGAGTGTTCACCTAGTAGCCATACCTTGGACAACCCACCTAGTTTGATGGTGTTCAACAATTGTTCTTTGCTCACCAGTACCAACTGATGCAAGGGAAAAAGCATATGATGCTTGAGATGTACTTGTCGGGAAAGGTACAAAGATAGTTTGGAGAGGCACAGGATCGGCCTAATGATCAGTACATGGCCATTTTTGTGAGGATGATGAGCTAGAGCTCCTGGGGTCGGTACATACCTGCCCATGAGGCAGTTCAGAGTTTCATGCAGCTAGTGGCTAGGCCATGGCCATATGACCAAGGATAGGGGGATCCAGGGACCACACAAGCATATTGAGAATGGTTTTGGCCACCGCTTCAACGTATAGTTCCAAGGATACCATCTGCTCGATAGAGAGATAGAGGCAGGGGAGTAGGATGAGGCTGGGGGGACGGGGATCAAGATCAGGGAGGTGGTGGGCCACCACCGGTTCATCAGGTTCAGGATCATGGACCTCAGGATCATCCACCCAGAGACCCATAGGAGGGAGAGCAGAGATAGGATGCCCCCCAGTAGGACTAGGATCCAGGACATCAGGATAGGATCCCGACACCACCCAGAGATGGGGATCAGGATCAACCTCCCGTGCAGCCACCCCTATAGCCAGATCCTAGAGACAGACAAATTTTGCAGTTGCAAGCCCATATACATGCATTGATAGCTAAGAGATATCATCTATGGGTAGAGCGGGACTAGGCGGTCCTACAGAGGTCATCCAGGAGGCCGATTATTAAAGATTGTACTATTACCAGGCCATACCGTGGGTAGCTTGAGTGCCATATTTTTCACAGACGACAGGGCACAGGCCGATAGAGGATCACAGAGAGAGAGCTGACATCAAGGATAGTAGCCAGCAGGGCTAGGCCTACCTTTGATCAAGACATGATTCTTTTTGCGCCCCTTGGGCTCATTTTTTATAGCCCCATGGACCATTGTACTCATTCGCATACACATGTACACTAATCTATTTTTTTGTACCATGACAGTGTATTATTCTGATGATATATGAGATGATGATTTTGATTTGATGTTATATACCATGTCCTATCTTATTTATGCATTATGGATGATCTTTATGTTCTATACGCTATGCAATGATGTTCTATCTTTTGATGTTATGATGATGATGTTTTATGATGTAATGCAATGATTATGCGATGCATATTATGTTTTATGTGATGATGCAAATGTAATCTTTTTCTCTTTTCATTACTTTTTCTGATGGACTTTTTCATGATGTATGCAAAATTTTGTGGTGTTCTTTTTTATTATATGATATGCACTTATGATGATGCTTATGGTATGGATACTTTGATATGTGATGTATGAATTTATGATGTATATGTGATGGTGTAATGGATCCTTATATGTGAGATGAGATGATTATGCAATGTTATGATATGATGGATGCAAATGATGTTTACATTCATGTGATAAATGCGATGGATTCTTATGTGATATGAATTATATGGGATGATTTACTTTATGCAAATGACTAATGTAATGATTTATTAGATGCTTAGAATAACCAATCTATATTATATATGATCGAGATGCAATGCATATGGCATGACTTAGACTCGACAATCAGATAGGAGTACTCCTGTTCACACCTGGCATACAAAACCTTATTCAAAATACAATTTAGATATTCCGAACATCTCAAACCAAAACATAGGAAATAAATCTTTCCTATGTGGTCAACAAGATACCCAAAATGTCCTCCCTACATCTAAACAAAGTACACATGACCAAGGTTATATTACAAAAGTATCCCACAAGCTTAGTAGAAAAAAGATAATGATTGTTGCCCCATTGCTATCTCTCTAAATCCTTCATTTGGACATCATCGAGAGGTTCTTGGAATGAGCACAATAAGATAAATCCAAAGAAAAAGGTAAAGTAAACAAACAAGTTGATGTTCTTCAAAACTGCTAGCCAAGACTAAACTACGGTGATGCCTGATGTTGATTTTCATTGTAGGAAGCATTCATCCTAGGACATGATGATATTAGATGATTGATTTGGGACTGATTGGATGATGAGCTATTGACTCCAAGAGTTGACCAACTTGTTTACGTACTAACCTAGACTTGAGACTTTGATGTTTGGGTTTTTACTTTTGACCCGCTAGACTTGTTTCCAACTGTTTCACCAAAGGTTGAGGATGACGATTGATTACTATGAGTGATGTTTATTGTGTGTGAAAGCAAGATGAGACAGATGGATTTTTCAAATATTTGGTTTTTGATGTTTTGCACTGTTTTGAGACTGTTTTTGGTATTTTTGAGATTTTACAAATGTTTTGATTTTTTATTTTCAAATGTTTTGGGGTTTTCTGAGATTTTGACCAAGAAACTAACCTAAAAACTTATCCTAGGGGCCTTGGGGGTTGATCAATAGATTAGCCTTGCCTATGTTATACACGTAGAGACCACGTAGTTCGACTAACATAGACTCAATTATTTGATGAGATATGAACAAATGGATTATCAGTTTATTATGAAGGACTCCTAGAGGACTGACCTAAGTGTCTCGGGGGATGATCAAAGATCAACCTTGTCTACGTTCAAGGCTCAAAGACCTATAGTTTGACAAGACAACTCTATTTTTGAATTTTTAACCTATTTTTTGGGATTTTGATATGTTTTGAATGTTTTTGGATTTTTCTATTTTGTGAATGTTTTTTGATTTTCTTATTTAAAGAATTTAAGAATATACACAAATCTGATCCGATGAGAACATGCCCCCAGTGTGATGCAATAGACTGCCCCGATGCAGGCAGGAAAAACTGACCTGGAGAATGGGTTGAGTAGTACTAGGAGGGATCATGACATGAACACATGACCAAGCTATTATGCAGATGTGAATGGATGATAGATGAGGATATGAAATGCGATGGAAGATGGATGTGTAATGGATGGATGATGCAGAATGAGTCACAAAGATCTTGGTGGATGGACAATGCTTATTTACATGAGGCGCCTATTTTCCAGGTTTTCACCAAGGTACTTTCCCAAGGCGCCACCGAAGTGGTTTTCACTAGAGGACGATTTTTCTCCTTATTGTTTTTTATCATTTTTTTCTTTTTTTCTTTTTTTTTTGTTGTCACCAAGACGCTTGTTTGCCATATTTTCATCAAGGTGACCATTTTTTCAAGACATTTTCAGATTTTTTATTTTTTGGTTCTATACCTTGAAAGATTTAGGCATAATTTTTTTTAATATGGGAGTTGTTCATGGGCTCCTTTAGAGGCTCACCTTTAGGTGTTGATAACTGATATGCCCCTGAATTGTAGCTCGCTATGATGATGAATGGTCCTAACCAGTTAGGTTCAAACTTGCCTTTATTGTTTGGGTTTGGGACATTTTTTGGTTCTCCTTTAGCACAAGTTCTCCGACTTGAAAGGCCCTGCTCCTGATTTTCTTGTTATAGCTTCCTTGAGTTGGTTATGATAGACCGCAAATGGTTCAATTCTTCTATCGTCGCTCATCCAGTAGCTCCAACTCATTCAATCTTGATACTCGGTATTCTTCATTTGTGATGAGGTTTTGCGGTGATATTTTTAGTAGCGGGAGCTCTCTCTCAATGGGTAATACTGCCTTTGATCCGTGGAGCCCAGAGAAGGGGGTGGCACCTTGGTGTGTGGATGTTAGTTCGATAGGCCCAGAGGGTGGGATTTGCGAGATGCCACCACGATCTGCATCATTAACTATATTTTTGAGGATTTTCAGAATGGTTTTATTGGTAGCTTCTACTTGGCCATTGCCTTGGGGATAGTACGAGTGGAAAAGCGATGTTAGATTTTGAATTTTTCACATAGATCACAAACATCCTAATTCTTGAAAGGTGTCCCATTATCTGAGATAATAGCTTGGGGGACACTGTATCAGCATATTAAGTAGTTTAGGATGAACTTTGATATCTTCTTTCCAGTGATGTATGTCATGGAGATGGATTCCACCCACTTGGTAAAGTAAACAGTGGTGGTTATGATGAACTTGTGACCATTAGATGAGGTGGGGTTATCTTTCCAATGAGATCAAGTCCCCACTGCGAAAAGGGCCAAGGTGTGACAATAGGATGAAGCTCTTGAGCTGGAGCATGGATGAGGTGCACCTCGGTTAAGGTGGTCAATGTCTCCTCAACGTTTAAACAATGTAGTAGGGTTCCTTCTATGCTCCTACGGTAAAGGGTATTTCCTAAGATGATGAACCAGGATGCTTTCTTGAAAAAGGTTATTTTTAGGTTTGAGGGTAAGTCAATAGGTAGGACCCCTATTCACAAGTAGGTATAAATGTCATGGTACCAGGGATCACCAGGACCAATGATGTCACACACAAATTCTAACTCTAGTACCTTGAATGCGGGCACAAGAAGCTACTCTACCAAGAATTGATGTCTCGAGACGTTGCGAGGGATGTCCACTAGGGATCCAATTGTCGCCATGGCATCTACTACTATGTTGTTTGTTCTGGGAATATGCTCAAATTTGATATCAATGAATAATTCTTTGAGGCTCTCTACCAACTTTTTGTATGGAGTTAGCTTATCATCCTTTGTTTGGTACTCGTTATTCACTTGATTTATTATCAACAGGGAGTCTCCATACACTTTGAGGGCCATGATGTGCCACTGCACTACTATTTTGAGACCTATGGTTAATGCCTCATACTCTGCAATGTTGTTAGTGTAGGGGAATGCCAATTTGTAGGATCTAGGTATACAATCCCCCTATGGGGTGATGAAGAAGACACTAGCTCCTAATCCACATTGCATGTAGCAGCCATCAAAGTAGAGTTTCTAGTGGTTGGCTATGTTGAGATTGAAGATGGATTCATCTAGAAACTCTAATATGAGTGGATTCTCTAAATACATGGGTGCTTCTGCAAGCTGATCTGTGATCACTTAGCCTTTGATTGATTTTCGTTCCATGTAATTGATGTTGTATTCAGATAGAATCATGACCCACTTGGCCATCCTTCCTGTGAACATTTCCTTTGATAATAGGTACTTGAGGGGGTTGATTTTGGTGATGAGTTTGATTTTGTGTGCCAAAATGCAATGTCTAAATTTTTGTGAAGCAAATACTACTGCTAGATAGGATTTTTTGATGAATGAGTAGTTTAACTCATGCCCAACCATTGTGCGACTGATGTAATAGATGTCCATCTCTTTCCCATTTTCATCGTATTGATCTAGGAGAGCACCGAGGGCCACTGTTATTGCTAACACATAGAGGATTAGTGACTTTCTTGGGATTGGTGGCATGAGGACCAGAGGTGTGAGCAGATATTCTTTGATTTTGTTGAAGGATTCCTCACACTTGTCATCCCATTTGTATGCTACTCCCTTTTGAAGTAGGTGAGAATATGGGTTTTTCTTTTCTGCCAGTTGTGCTATGAATTTGTGGATGGACTGAAGCCTGACTTGGAGGCCTCTCAACTATTTCAATGTTTTGGGTGTCTCCATCTCAATGATTGATTTTACCTTAGCGGGATCTATTTCAATACCCCTCATTGACACTATGTATCCCAGTAGCTTTCCCGATTGTACCCCAAAGATGCATTTCTTTGGATTTAAACGAACCTTGTATTCCTCCAGCCTGTCAAAAATAGCACTCAAGGTTGCTATGTGATCTCTCATCTTTTTGGATTTTTCTAGTATGTCATCAACGTAATCTTTGACAGTTCTGTGGATCATGTCATGAAAGATTAACGTCATGGCTCTTTGGTAGGTGGCTCCAGCATTCTTTAGGTCGAATGGCATCATGTTCCAGCAGTAGGTGCCCCATGGACAAATGAAGGCCATTTTGTGTTGGTCTTATTTGGAAGTCATTATTTGGTTGTACCTAGAGAAATCGTCCATCAGAGAAAGAATTACATGTCCTACTATCATGCCAATGTTAGGTAATGGGAAATAATCTTTCAGACATGATTTGTTTAGGTCTCTGAAATTTGTGCAAATTCAAATGCCTCCATCAGGTTTTGAAGTATGAACCAGATTTGACACCCATTTTGAATAGTCTATTGGTTGTATGAATCCTGCGTCAAGTAGTTTCTTCAATTCCATCTTGACCAACAAAGAAATATGAGGATGCATTTTCCTGAGTTTTTGTCTAATGGGCTTTGCTTCAGAGTAGACTACTAGGTGATGGACCACAATCTCTGGATCAAACCCGTGCATGTTGGCATAACTCCATGCAAAATTAACTTGTTCCTCTCTTAAGAAGGCTGCTAGGAGCTCTTATTCATCTGATAGTAATGATTCTACATAGAATGTGATGTGTGGGGTCTCCTCTATTCCCAAGTTAATTGGAATGCATTTTTTGGCTAGGACCACTAATTTTTCCTAGCAGGGAGCTTTGAGAGGAAGATTGAATCCCCCATCCTTGGGTGCCTCAAAGGTTTTCACCATTGGATGCATCCTTTCTTTTTACTATTTTTAGGTTAGAGAGTGCCATAGTGTGGTTTTCACTCAAGGACCTAGAGATTATTCTCAGTTTTTTGCTTTTGCGATTGAGGGATTCAATCATTTCCCCATAGTATGCATGTGTGTCTAGCTCGATGATGAATCCCGCTTTATGATCCCCTCCTAGAATATTATCCCGCAGTCCCATGAATTTTGAGAGCGCCTCATCATTTTCAAATGTGTCCAAAATTGGTGGTCCTCGTTGGTCATAATCGATGATTTGTGGATAGACTAGGTAGATTTCATGGTTTTGATGGTCATTTGTCTCAAAATACATGGTACTAAGCATGAGGATAGAGGAATTTTCAAAGAACCTAGGTAGATCACTTATGGCATCTTCCTCATCACTAGTACTGTAGACATCGGTTATGTCGAATGTGAAGTTATCTAAGGGCAGGCCAGTGGATATGGGAAATTGAAGGGTGATTGCCATTTGCTGAGGAGTTTTAACCTTTTTAACAGGGGATTTTGGCCATGTATGGTTATACTCAAAGGGGTACATCCGAGGCCAAGATTTTTCATTCGCGTCTCAAGAATAATAGGTATTAGAATCACATTTTCATTTTGGCCAAGCTTTTTGTTTCTGTCATAGCCCATGGTGAGCATCATTTGTAAACCCTTACTACTATCATCCATAGGTAGATTAGCTCCTAGTCTATTGTCTTGGTACAGGAGATGGGATGGGTCCTCTTCTATTATCTCTCAGCCTAGATCTCCCCAACTTTGGAAGTTGGAAGAGCCTGCTATGAATTTTTGGGATGATGAAGCATCCTTTGATTGTGGTTGTCCCCATGACCTAGGAGATTGTGGTAACTCTCCCACCACAAAGGGATTCTTTGGGATTGTATATTTTCCACACCCATTGTCCTGGATGATAACCTTGATGTCAGAGATGGCGGGGATGGCAGGTGTCTTTGTCGCAAAAGTGGAGGTGAGAGTAGCTGGGTCAATGTATGGGGTAGATGGGCCTTCATCATTCTTTGGCACTTGGGGAATTTTGTAATATTTGGCTGCTAGGCTCTTGTAGTAAGAGAATGGTTCGGGATCCCCATGTATAGTGACCTCCTGGCCTTGGTATGTGAATTTGACACATTGGTGGAAGGTTGATGCCATTGCTTGCATCCCATGGATCCACGGGCGTCCCAAGAGAATCTTGTAAGGAAAATCAAGTTCAAGGACCTGACAGGTGGTTTCCTTTATTGCTGGCCCTACTTGGACAAGGAGTTGGATAGTGCCCTGAGACACTCTCTCTTGATCATCATACACCCTAATTGTGATGCCTTTGCCTTTGTCAATGGAATCCTCAGAGATTCCCAGATTCTTTATTAGCTTAAGGGAACAAATGTTTAAACCTGCACCTCCATCCACCAAAACCCTCTTGACTTTGTTCTTATATACTAGGACCTCCAAATGGAGTGCACGATTATGAGATGGTTGGGATAGAAATTATTTATTGGAGAATGTGAGAAGATTTGGGGTAATGATATTTCCAATCATAGCTTGGAATTGTTCAGTATCAAGATCCACGGAGACAATGGATGAGGCTAATACTTCTTCAAGGATCTTTTTATGGGATGATGATATCTTCAGTAACTCCATGATGGAGATCTGAGCTTGGGTTCTTTTCAATTGATCAATGACATTATAACCACTGGAAATAGATCTTGGGTTGGAAGTGGGTGATTTAGGAGGTTGAGATGACCCTACGATGGTTATTTTCCCACCTCTTGTGGTGACACCACAATCAACATGGGCTCCTTTGATGGTAATAATAGAGCAATACTCATCTAGGGATGCGACGAAATGGTCGTATACATGATTGACACTTTTTAATGTTCCCTTCCCCTTATCATTGTTATTGTTCCCTTTATTGTTATGATTGGGCATCGGATTTGTGTATACTTTGAGGTTCTAGTTTCCCGCTGGTTGCTCCACATTTATGATTTTTTGATAAATGAGGTCCTAGATTAGGTTTTTTAACCTCATGCAACTATTAGTGGTGTGCCCTTTGATTTTGTGAAAGTCACAGAGCTAGTTTTCATTGTACCAAGGTGGTTTCACTTCTGGTTCCTCATAATTCTCATAGGTGGGAGTCTTGATGAGGTTTTCATTTATCAATTTCTTCATGATGACCTTGAGTGGTTTTCCAAGGGTTGTGTAATTTCGCTTGGTGGGATTTTTGTTTCGCAGGGGTGGTCTCCCTTGATTATTTAGGTTATTAACTTGATTTTTTTTTGGTTGGTGTTGTGATACTACATTGGTTTGGGTGTTGTTCTAATCATTATTTTGTAGTTGTTGGTAGGTTTGGTTATTTTTCCTCAAAGCACTAATCATGACCTTAGCATCAACCACACCATCATTTGTGACATTTTTGTTCCTTTCCCATGTGTGAGGTTTCTCATTATAGCTATTGCATGGGCGATTGTTTTATTGTTCTGGATATGTAGGTGTCCCTCCTTGTGAAATAAGGGCTCATTCAATGTTAAGTGCCTTAGGGATCAATTGATTGTATGTGGTGATCCCTTGCACCTTGAGATGGAATTCCAAGGCTCCGTCGAGGTTGGAGATGATGGGGAAAACTTTTTGTTCTTCTGGCATGACCCATTTTCTCCTATTGGCCTTGGATCGACATCATTGTAGGAAGGAAGCAAATGATTTGCTCTTTCCTTGTTTAAGAGTCGATAATTCCTCGATACTGACATCCATATCAATATTAAATGCATAATTTTTTATGAATGCATCCACTATCTCTTGGAAATTCTTGATGCCAGGAGGAAGGCGAGAGAACCACT
This sequence comes from Sequoia sempervirens, assembly GCA_007258455.2. Lineage (NCBI taxonomy): Eukaryota > Viridiplantae > Streptophyta > Pinopsida > Cupressales > Cupressaceae > Sequoia > Sequoia sempervirens. Next base: position 243,736 of record VDFB02101010.1, read on the forward strand.
CCATGGCATGGCCAGCCAAACTTCTAGGAAATAGTCGCATCAGATAGGTATCATCATATGCGACTTCCATGCAATGAACTCAAAATTCCCTGATGTCATCTTTAGGGTTTCCCATCCCATGATATTTATCAAATTTGGGAATCTCAAATCCCTTTGGGAATGGTTTCATTACAAGGCTCCTATCAAATGGATAGGGACACAAGTTGTTGGGTGTCTTTATGGTTCTCCCTAATTGAAGATCAAGTATGTGTTGTGAAAGTAACTTGATCTGTGTTGCTATATCATTTTGCGGATTAGGGGGTGGGATGAAGGTGTTATGTGGTGGTTCACTTGTTGGAGGGATGGGTGGATTCATTGGTGTGTTGATGGATGGTGTTTGCACATTATGTTGCAAAAATTATTCTTGTACTTGTTGTTGTATCAACAACACTTGTTGTTGATCCTATTGTTGTTGCGCTAATAGTGCTTGTTGTTGAGCTTGTTGTTGTTGCTGTACCAAAAATGCTTATTTTTTGGGTGCTAGTTCGGTTTCTTCTTGCTTCTCTTGGTATTGTTTCAGCCCTTTTTGGTATGCTTTTTTCTGAGCTACTTGTTGTGTGAGGTATTGTGCTTGCACTTGTGCTTGTGCTTGTGCCTGCGCCTATTGAGCTTGGTACTGGGCTTGAGCTTGAGCTTGTGCCTGAGATTGGGCTTGTTCTTGTTGGGAAGCTTATTGTTTTTGTAATAAGGATTTTTCTTGAGCAACCTTCCACACTTTTTGTGCTTGTTGTGCTTGTTGTGCAGCTAGAGAAGCTTGAGCAGCTTGCACTGCTTGAGCGGCTTGTTGTGCAACTAATTGTGTTTGCGCTTGCTGAGCGGCTAGTTGTGCAACTTGTCGGTTTTGGATTTGTTGAAGTTCCTTTTGATAGGTAGCTTGTTGAGAAACTTGTAATGCAATTCTATATTGGCTTGATACATTTGTGTCTGGTGGTGGAGGTGGTGGCGGATTTGGTATAGTGTTTTTTGTTGTGGTGAGAGGTATCGTCATATTGATGATTGGGATTTGGGTGGTGGATGGTGTGATTGATATGCTTGGTCCTTGAGAGACTATGTTTTGAGATATTGGGGGATGGTTGATGATGTGATGGTGGTATATTGCGTTATCGAGATGGTTGCAATCTGTTGTTGTGATGTTGATGAAAAAGATGAAAGGATTTTGTATGATATTTTGATTAACGATCGAGGGGTTGATTTGATTTTTTTTATTGATATTTGGTAAAAGGGGAAGCCCTAAATGTGGATATTGATGGCAAGGGGGGGAGTGGTGGAAAAGTGAGTGGCATACTCCCTTAGGGGAATGATGAAGATGTAGTGTCAAAGATTCCCGCTGGTCCAAATAAGTCTCCTTTTCCTTGCGAGGTTATGGGGAGAGAAGTTTGAGGTGTTGCGCGAAATGATGATGATGGTTCATTAGGATCATGAAAGGTGAGGGGGACATATGGATGTGATGGATTTTGTGGGATGGATTTCCCCAAGATGGTGTTTGCATCCAAATCTTGATTATTCACAAGGGGGTGTGTTTGTAATGCATTAGGGAATGCACTCCCTTTGTTAACAATGGGTTGAGTTGGAGCAATGGATGATGTAATTTGAGGGATGGGTTGATTGATGCTTTGGAATGAAGGTGTAGATGAGATTGGGGGCATGGATGAAATTGGAGGCATGACCCCAAAGGGTGGTTCCACAATGGTTCTCACATCGAAATCAAAAGGTATTTTAGCCCCTTGTTTTGCTAATTCAAGCATGTATAGCAAGGGATTGAGTCTCATCATGATGTTGATGATTCTCTGGATTTTGGACCATCTCGGTGATCTCATCTTGTGTCATTCTAAAGGCATTATTAGTGATATCCTCTACTTGACTTTCCTCTTGAGGATTTTGTGATGATGAAGGAAAGTTAGTTAGAGGATTGTTTGATCCAACAGGATTCATCTTGGAATTTTTTTGGATTAGGTCACTTGAAGTGGATGTTTCTTTGTTGTCTTCCATGTTCCTCTTGTGTTGAGATCTAGTTTGTACCATAAAATAGGGATCAATTTTCAAGAATGTGGGAGACGAATCTCTAATTCTTTGGATTGATCTAACTTTAGGTAGAAAAGAGAAAATTTAGGATGATTTAAGGATCAAAAGTATGATGGTGAAATGTGTGAGATGTGGATGATATGGATGATTAGAACTCTTGAGAATTCTTGAAGGAGATGTTAAAATTTAGTACTTTGGATTTGATGTTTGATGTTTGATTTGGGATTAGATTTGATTTGATTTGGATTTGGATTGTGAACTCATAAACTCTAAGAGGTTAGATATTTTCCTAGAGTAAATTTGTCCTCAAGATGCTAATTTGACTAAGTGTGAGAAGAAGGATTCATCTAAACACACCTAACCAAACAAGATGATTTTTTGATTTGATTTTGATTGGATTTTGATTTTGGATAATGAACTCTTAAACCCCAAGATGTTAGATGTTATCAAGGGATAGACTTGTCCACAATGTTTGATAATTTGATTAAATATGTGGAGAAGGATGTATCTACACACATCTTAATCAAACAAGATGATTTGGATTTGTTTCAAATGATTTTCCCAAAGTTTAACATGGAGGATTTTTCCAATATTTTCAAGAGTTGATGGTGAGATGATTTTGGTCTGATGTTCGAAAGATGGATGAAGGTTTGATCCTATATGTACCTAAAAAGACACTTGCTTACAAGACCTCAGTTTTGAAGAACATGCTTTACTCTAGACAAGGTGTTCAAATTCCTGAAAAAGATTTGGATTTTGTTGACAAAAGAATTCATAAATATTTGGATTATTTCTTGAAAGTTCTCTTCTATAAAAGTTAAAAAGCAATCTTCCTCTGAATTCGTATAGCATTGAGAGATGCTTTTGGTGATCTTTTAGACTAAGATCTTTTACCTTTGGTTTCCGGATCTTGATCTTGCATGAAATCATTTGAGACACATGTGTGGGGTTCAATTGTTCTTTAGCTTTGTTCAGTGAGTTCTTTTTACCACAAACACTTCTTGATTAGGTTTTTGGAACTAGATGTCTAATGTTTAATTTCTTCTCATCCCACAAAGTGTATCATGTGGAAATTGAGGAAATCAAAGCAAGAGTTACCTAATGTTTACTTTAGTTGGAGAAAATTGAGATGAAATTCAAATGCCTAGAAACCTCTAAGGATATGGATCCCAAAGGCAAGCAAAGACATGTGAATTCGTTCAAGGATATTTGCTTCTCCTAAAGGGTTTGAGATTTGATGCTCATGTTAAATGTTTGTTCTTCCAATGTTTATGATCAAGCAAAGTGTTGTGATTTCAAGAACAATCACAACCCTATGGATGTTTGAGACAATATTTGTTGAGTCCGCACTTGGAAAAGTCCAGCTATGCTTACTTCCAGTGGATGATTAGATGCTTGACCCCACTAGCTCCCCTCCATGGCTCAACACTTCTTTCAGGGCAGCTAAGCATTAGTACCCATGAATCTCCCACGGCATACTTTTCATCTCTACTAAAATCCATAAAAGTGTGGGGCGGCTTCAAAATGACTGTTCTTGCACCAACAAATAGATAGGGATTTTGGCCTTTCTACACAAGGGCTTTAATGCAGGCATTCCATTCATGGGGACCATCCATGCGGCAAGAGACCATTGTTTCCCTTCTTGTCAGAATAATCCTTGTGATATTGGCCTTTGTTCTAATATCCACACTTATATCCTAGGTGGAAGTCGCTTGGCTTTAGTCTGTTCCCAGTTGGGTCGTTCCCTTGGGTGAGTACTTTTTCCCACAAGGTAGGCCCTCTAAGATAAAAAAAGCAAGCAAACATATCCGTAACTCCATCAATATTTGTTGCGAACCAAAGAGAGAGAATGCACGCAATATGCTCCACTCACACTCGCAAGAATTGTTCAATTTTAAAATCCAATTGAAGTGTGTGGGAAATTACTATGCAACTTAATGTCACCAAAAGGCCTTTTGATTCTCAAGATCACCATGAGGCATGAGAGAAGCACATACATCCTTTTAATGATATTACTTTGAGTGAATAATTAAAAAACAAAGAAGCACTTGTTCATTTTAAGTCTATAAAGCAATGATTTGATTCTTTTAAGTGCACCAAAACAAAACATGGAGATTTCCTTGTTCAATTGTTAATCCTCAACCAAATCTAGTGAGTTTGTTTAAAGTTCTTTTTAATCCCTTTGTAAAAAAAATTGAATTGTTCTTTTTAGAGCCCAAAAAGAATTTAGTGGGTCCTAAGCTTGTGAAAGATAACAAATTTTTAAGAGAAATTGTGAATTCTCTAAGAGTGTTAAACAAACACTAAAGTGTTGAAAAACACTTGGTATCATGAGATAATGATGTCATTATGAGACCTCCACTAGATTTCCTTTCTTCACCTTGAATAAGCCAACCTACCAAGAAACTAGTTAGAACTGCAAAACAAAGGTCAAGAAATCAATTAATAACCCAAATGATCAGAATTAAAAAAAGTACATGTAATAAAAAATTGATATTTCACTTTTTCCTTTACTCCAGTGGTGGAACCTGCACAGGCGGTGTAGTTTGAAAGACCTAGCGGTGTTATATTGTGCCGCTAATTCTGCACACGCCGCTCTACAAAAAAATAGAGAGGGCGATGGTGCCGCTAATTCTGCATACGCCGCTCTACAAAAAAATAGAGAGGGTGATGGTGCCACTAATTCTGCACACGCCTAGCGGTGCTATTTGGAATTTGAAAATTCGAGTGTGTGAAAATAGAACCAGCAGTGCAGTTTAAAATTTTGAATTCTAGGCGGGAACACCAGAGCGTCATAGTTTGAAATTTGAAGTGGTGCTATATGGTGATGTTAGTGAGGTAGAGGTTCTAAATAGTGACACTAGTCTGCTAGCGGTGCGCTTCCCTGTAGACACCAAAAAAACATAAAAAAGCATAGAATTTTTGACAAAAATGTGATTAGAAAATGAGATCTGCCCTCCTAGCGCCAAAATGTAGAACCAAGATCCTAGTACCTACAAGAGACAACAAAAAAACACATTAGAAGATTCAAATGCAAGCAAAGATCAAAGTTCCCCATAAAATCCATTAACAATGCTCAAAATAGGAATAAAAACAAGAACACAATGAAAAAGAAAGGAGATAAATCAAATCCTATTAAAAAGATGCAAACCCTTGATCTTATGGGGGAGTTGGTGCCAATTTGATGTGTAAATTGGCCCTTTTCCAACTCCTATGCAAGCTTTTGATGATTTGGTGATGATTGATCCACTTGGCGATTGCTTCAAATGAACTCCATGGAGAAAACCTGCAATAACCTAGCTATGCCTTGATGAAATTGATGAAAAATGCTAATGCTTGAAGATGAAATTGAGTATAGTAAGTTTGCTCAAATTGTGGATGATGAAATGAGGAAAAAAACCTCTTATTTATAGAAAGACAAGATGGAGAAATTCCCAAAATGAAGCAATGTGGGACTAACTTTCAACCAATGGCCAAGTGCCACTTGTCAAGATGAGAATGGATGAGGGATGTGCCCATAAATGCAATTAGGTGGAATTTTAAAGTAATGAAATGACATGTAAGAGGGAAAAGGAATGTATTAAATGCCACTTGGCTCAATGCAAAGATGAAATAAATGTCTTGTTGGAAGGACAAACTCCACTTGGAAGGATTTCAAATTTGGAAGAATATTCCTCTATTATGCCATGTTGAGAGAAAATAGGAATTTAATACATGAATTAAATCTATTTTCATGTGCAAGTGGAAAAAGCTAGAGGATGGGACATGGATTAGAATTAAATTAATCAAGGGTTAATTAATTTAATGAGGGATTAGATGATGTGACAATTTTGACTTAGATTTATGGGTTGAATTAAATCAAAAGATGAGAAGAATGTGATTTTAGAGATAGTTAAATAAATATTTTGTTTTATTTAACTAAAGGGATGATTGGTTAGATTAAATTAAACAAGGTTTAATTTATTTAATTTAATAGATAGACTTTAGAAATTAATTAAATAAAATTGATTTATTTAATTAAATAAAGAGCTAGGGTTAATTAGACCAGATTGATTGATTTAATTAACGAGAGAGAATGACTTAATTGGATAAATGATTTATTTAATTAAGAGAGGAAAATTGATGAATTTAATCCAATAAGGGTATTCAATTAAATGGTTAGGCTGAGGGATGATTAAGGATGAAAAGGTGTTAGTAATCGGGATCAAGTGTGTAATGCCTATCATTACATTTTACGTGTCTACAACTATTAAGAGGGAATTTCAGATTGAGGATCTTGTCCTAATGTGGAATTCTAGGTTTAAGGATAAGGGAAAACATAGAAAGTTTGAAGCCTTTTGATTTGGACCCTATAAAATTATTGAAGGATATGGTCAAGGTAGTTTTTACCTCAAGAGTCTTGATGAATATTTCATAAAACTACCAGCTCATGGTCAACACCTAAAGCACTACTCTTGAGGGTGGATTTCTTTGAAACTTTGAATATTATTTATTTCTTGTTTGTTTCTATGTTTTTTCTTGTACATAATTTTGATGTGTGTGATTCAATGTATCCATGACAGTCGCTTGATCATGATGAAGTGTGCTTGTTCCAATTTCTCTTTTTGTCTTTTTTTTGGTCAATTTTAAGAGATATAGATTATTTTTGTACCTTCATAAGGCACATGTCCCCAACTAGAACCAATGTTGGCACCCCATTTTTTATGTATCTCATTCCTTTATTCTCTATTCATGTTTGTGTGTATGACCCTATCTCACCCATCATTGAGAAATCTCTAGTGGGTCTGCTATGTTGAAATATTGTCTAAGAGTGTTCATTCAAATTTATGCGATCTTCATCTATAAAATATGTTAGTGGGGTATTTTATGGTCAATGCCCAATGATTAGGCCTTTCCTTGGGTATTTTAGGTTTTTTGGGTTTTTAAAATGTTTCAAAGACATTGGAGCTTATCCCTATTTTCTTGGTTCCTCTAGGTTCATGCATCCCCATAAAGGTGAAATTATACAAGGTCTTAGGTTTTTTTGTTATTGGGAGAATGCAATTTAACTTATATTTCAAATTATTCATCTTTTAAATCCAATGAGTGCCAAGGTTGTGTTTCTTTGGTGGTATTGTTCATAAAGAAGTTGGGGTATCCAATTAAATGATACATTTTAATTTTATAATCAATTTTATCCTCATTCAAGTGTAATAAACTTTTAATTTTAGTTTGTCCATGTTCAACTTCTAATGGGGATATGGATGAGTTGACTTTTCAGCTTCCTTAAAAAGTTTATAAATAGGTTCAATTCAAAGCCAATAAGAGTGGTAGACATACATCTCTTTAGACGAGTTTGTTAAACTATGGCATACATCTTGTTTGATGAGTTTTCCAAATTGTATTAGCTCTCCTAAATAGAGTCCTAGGGGCATACATCTCTCCCACAAGTTTTCCCAACTTGTATGGTCCTATCACCTAGGGCATACATCTCTCCCATGAATTTGTCTGAATTGTATGAAATTTTCATATTTTGAAATAAGGCTTTGTGAATTTTATAATACCACCAACTCCTCACTAGGTATTGTCCTCTGAATTCATAAAATATTTTAGTATCAGTGATATCATAGCAAGTCTATTTCCATGACACAGGATCCATTTGTAGAAGCTTGAGTAGCATTTGCAGCTATGGTATTGTCCTCCACAAACTCATCACCCCACCCACAACAATTCAATAGAAATTCTCATAGGAATTCAAAGCGCCAACACCAAAAACCCACCAACCCATTCTCTTGAACTGCCCTCTCCTTTACTTTCAAAACCCACATTGCAGTTTTTGCACTTGTATAGTTGCTCAGGTATTCTCATGGTAGGGAAAAGGAATAGATTGATGGCAACTAACGTGAGTTGGGTTTTGATTATTATAGTGTTTGCAAACATCGTTTGTGCACAGGGAACGACTCCATCAACGTCTTCTTGAGGATGATAAAATTGTGGAAAATTTAGTGTCGTGCTTGGATTATATTATGGAAAATGATATGAAACCTCCTTCAAAAGACTATTGTAGTGGGTTGGTTAAGCTTTTTAATGGGAATACAGTTTATCTATATACTCTACTAGGAAGTAGCAATACATAGACATTACTATTAACCTATCTCATGCCACTTCCATGCCCACCACTTGAAAGGTCAAGACTCCTCCTATCAGTGCATGCACCACTCTAGCTCCTTCTCCCACCTCTTTGGGTTCCACTGGTGCTGGCTCTCTAACATTTTGGTTTTCCGCGGTGTTGGTAACCTTGCTATGAGGTGTGCTCATAACAGTATCCAGCATTGCACTCTTCTTTTGCGACTCTCTCACCACACCCATTTGGAGTTTGTCACCTCTTCCATTTCTAATTCAATTGGAATGGGTAGTTGATTAGTTTTCATGGTTTTTTGTGTGGTAATTGTATCTTAGCAATATGTACACTTTCCATTTGTATTCATCGCCATATAAGGAAGATAGAGAGGTGACATGTGGTTGTAGCCTAAGCTTGTGATTATTTCGATGTTTTCTAGTTCTCTATAATTTTATATTTCCAAAATTCCCACATACACAATGCAATAGTTTTGAATTTGTATGACAATGGTGGCAATAGGGCTGCACTTTGTGTTGACAATAGGAAAAGTGTTGATTCATACTTCAATTGGGCACATCCAAAATGCAATGGAAATTAGTGGAAGAAGCAGAGGGCGAAGACATTCTATTGGAATTGCAATTTTTGCAAAAGCCCCCATCCATGTTTCTCTTGTCAGATGAATCATTGGTTCACCTCCAACGACTGCCCCATACTAACACTTCCCCTATATGGGATTAAAGTGAAAAAATGTGCGGTTTACTGGTATTTCTTTAGTCTCTCTTTCATATTTGTGAAAATTCTATTGCAATTACTAATTATTAATCTCCTATCTAAATAGATTATTTGACTGCTGAAAATTAATTCATAGCAAATATTGAAAAATAACACAATTACAACTTCACAAATAAAACCACAAGAATAGAGAAGAAAACATGCAAAATAATGAACACAATATTTTTGGACAAATTGTCCCTAGAAAAACCCCGAAGGGAAAACTAGTATTGCAAATGAGAAATTTTATTAAACTTCAACAAATCAAGAGATACATAAACTGCTTGCCTCTTACTGGCAGAGCTTCGGCAATAATCTTCTCTAGAAATTCTTCCCTCAATTTCTCTTGTTGAAATTCCACTGTTGTTGTCCCCAACACTATCATTGCAAAACTATTTGCTCTCACTGCAACTCTACTTGCTATCATTGCAAGTCTTTCTCAAGTGTATGCTCTCCAAATTCCCATTGATCCCCTTTTATACTTTTCTCATTGAAAAACCAATGGCCATGATTTAATCTCAGTCAATGGATAAGATTAATTAGACTCTAACAAACCCTAACTAACTAGATTCTAGAAGTCTCTAGAGGAATCAATTAATTAATTAAATAATTAAACATTTCTTGGGTTTGGAGACACCTGTCCAAGCTACATAAATTAACACTCCCTCTTAGTGAGGAAGGTTTTATGCATGACACCCAACTTATCTCTGAAGAAGATGAATTTCACCTTCCCCAATGCCTTTGTCAAAATGTCTACTACCTGTTGATCTGTAGGTATATACTATAGCTAAACAATCCCCTGCTATACACAATCCCTGTGAAATGATATCTGATATCTATATGCTTAGACCTATCATGAAACAACAGATTCTCAAAAAAATTGATGCAACTCTAATTGTCACAGTATATCACCGTAGTCTCAACCCTCTAAACAAACAAGGCTACCAGAAACTTATGAAGCCATATCGCCTCACAAGTCGCCATGCTAGCTACTATGTATTCTTCTTTTGTAGAACTCAAAGCCATAGACTTCTGCTTCCTATTGTACCAAGAGAAAACTCCTGATCCCAAGCTAAAGCAAGTCCCTGAAGTACTTTTCCTATCCGCTAAACTGCCTACCCAATCTACGTTAGTATAGCCTATCAACCTGATACCATCACCTCAAGCATATCTGATCCCATACTTGATTGTACCATGCAAATACCGCAACACATGGTTTGCCATTGTTCAATGCACTCTCTTTGGCTCAACCATGAACTGACTAAGAGAGTTTATTGCAAATGATATATCTGGCCTGGTGTTGACCAAATACATGAGATACCAATCAACTACTTGTATAAGGTGAGGTCTACATCCTTCTCCCTGGATGATTCTACCTTCTTCCAATTCGTGATCATAGGAGTAGACATGGCTCTGCAATCTTCCATCTTGAACCTCCTCAATATTTTGATGCAATATTTCCCTTGTCCAAGGAAAATCTCTCCATTTTTCTATCATACCTCCATGCCTATAAAGTAGCGCATAAGCCCCAAATCCTTCATCTTGAACTCTGCTGCAAGGTCCCTCTTGCACTCCTCTATGATCCCCAATGAACCTATTAAAAAAAAATCATCCACATATAGAACAAGAATGAGAACCTCACCCCCAACCACCAAGTAGTAGAGGTTAGCATCCAATTCACTCTTCACAAATCCCATTCCCTGCAAGTATCTATCAATGCACTCATACAATGCCCTGAAAGCCTCCTTGACTCTGTACAAATCTCTCTTCAATCTACACACGTGGGTTTTACTATTGTGTACTACAAATCCCTCTGGTTGTTCTATGTATACCTCCTCTTTCAACTCACCATTAAGAAATGCCATTTTGACATCCATCTGATGAATATTCCATCCCATCTATGTTGCAAGTGAGATCACAACTTGTATAAAAGTATACTTGGCCACTGGAGTGAATGTCTCCTCATAGTCAATTCCCTCCTTCTGAGAGAACCCCTTGGCCACAAACCTTTCCTTGTATTTCTTGATGCTACCATCTACACCATGCTTGATCTTATAGATCCAGCATGATCCAACCACTGCCCTATCTGTCGGTCTAGGAACAACCTCCCACACATCGTTCTGCACTATTGAGGTATATTCCTCAACCATCGCATCTTACCAAACTTAGTACTGTGCGGCCTCCTGATAGCTGGAAGGCTCACTATCTACCAACTGACTAACTAATGCCATATAGTCATTATACCTGGTAGGTTGTCTCCGCTATCTACTACTCATCCTAGGAGCTCCCACAAACTCCTGAGTATCCCTATGTGTCTGTTGGTTCCCACTACCAACTGTAGAGGATGAAATATCAACCTCCATGTCTTCTTGATGCATCTCTTGGATCTACTGCATCCATTGCTCCATGCTCTACTAACTCTCAACACCTAATTCTGTGCTTGTACTAGTAACTATACTCAAGCTTTGTTTCCCCTAATCTGGTTGCATGATCCTTGGAGCTTCTACTGGCTGCTCATTCTGATCATCTGCTGGAAAATCTTTGGACCTCCTAAATGCCTTGTCCTCCATGAACTTGAAATCATGCCTAACCATAATCCTCCTAGCCCCTGGAATAACTATCTGATATGCCTTTGAGGTTTCACTGTACCCCACAAAGTACCCTCTCTCTATAGTCTGATCTAACTTGGAATGTGTAGGCCATGGAATGTGACAATATTCCAAACTCCCAAATATCCTGAAGTGGCTAACATCTAGCTTCTTCCTTGAGAATGCCTTCTTTGGTGTCATCTTGCCCAATACCTTATGTGGAACCCTATTCTAAATGTATACTATCATACTGCATGCCTCTTCCCATAAGTAACATGGCATATCTTGGTCATACAACATAGCCCTTTCCACCTCTGATATAGACCGATTCTTCCTCTCAACAATCCCATTCTATTGCAGGTTGTAAGGAACATTCCACTCTCTCTTGATTCTTCCCTGGTATAGAACTCCTAGAACTCTTTCCCTTTGTACTCGCCTCCATTGTCTAACTGAAGGACCTTTATCTTCCTGCTTGTCGAATTCTCCACAAGATCTTTGAACTCTTGGAAGCGATTGAAAAACTCATCCTTGGTCTTCAAGAAGTATATCCAAGTCTTCCAGGAGAAATCATCAATAAAAGTAACAAAGTATTTGTATCCTTTGAGAGACATCGTCAACATTGGTCCACATATATCTGAATGTACTAGATCAATAACACCCTTGGATTTGGTGTCACTCCTTGGAAAAGTTTCTTTCACAAACTTCCCCAATTCACATCCCTTACATACATCATCATGCTCTATTCTCACCTTTGGAACACCTGTCACTATCTCACAAAACAATTTAAGTGCTCTATGATGTATATGACCCATCCTCCTATGCCATAGCTCTCCTTGATTTCTAGAATTATTGTTTCTCATTAGTGCCTTATGAGTACCAAATTGCAACCTATAAAGTCAGCCGCTCCTAACTCCAATAGCTATGGGCGATTTCCAATCCTTATGCTTGATTAACACATTCGCCCCTCTAAAGAGTACATTGTAACCTTTATCCTGAAGGACAGATACAACAATCAGATTCATACCCAAGCCTAGCACATGCAACACATCATGAATGGGAATCAACTTGCTAGTCCCTCTCTAAAATAGAATAGTCCCTTTCCCAATTGGATTGAGTTTGGACATGTTCCCCATAGAAATATGGATTCTGATGTCCTCCTCCTTATAGCTGGAGAAGTACTCTCTAACTCCTGTCATATGAAATGATGCCCCACTGTCTATATACCAAACACCCTATGAGGTTGAGCTAACCATACAAGCTATGAGTGCAAACTCATCCTCCATTCTGCTAGAGAGCTCATGTACACTTGTTGAAGTTGTCATCTACTTCTTTCCTTTCTTTTCATTCTTCTTCCTTTGTGGGAAATTATTGACATAGTGGCTAAACTTACGACAGCCATAACACTTGATGTTAGACAATTCCTTCTTCTTCTCACTTTGTGGATTTGATCCTTTGGTAGACATCTTCTTCGCTTTCCCTTTTCCTGCTAGGGAAGTTTTTTCCTATTCTACCTTACTTTTTTGACTCTTACTGTTGGTACCACTGACAAGACTTAGTATAAGATCCTCTTGAGTGAACTCACTTCATAGTCGATCCTAACTTGGTAAGGTGTCTCATCCATTAATAACTTGAACAAAGACATCCCACTACTTAGTAAACCCATTTAGGGCTATTCATACTAGCTCACCATCATCTAGTTTATCTCCAACAACTGCTAATTCATCCTTGAAAAGTCTAAGTCTAGTGAAGTAACTTGTAACGTCTTCTCCCTTGTTCATCCAGGTATTCCTCAACTTTTCTCTAAGAATCAGCTTCCAGTTAGTGGTAGCATTCTGGTATAGATTCAGAATGTCATCCCACATCTTCTTCACTATATCTAACTCTGTGATATGTGAAACAATATGGTCCTTGACATTGTCAAGAATCAACCTCCTCGCCTTGGAATCTTCCTTCTTATATGCTAAGAGCTGTGTTGGATCTACAGGTACAGCTACAACACTGGTCACATGTTCCTTGATACCATTCTCTTCCAGCAATAAAGAAATTCTAGCTTTCCAGACACCAAAATATGAGGTTCCATCCAATCTATCTTGATCTCTTAAACCTGTTGAGGCCATCTCAAAAGAAAAAAAACCAATAATAATAATAATAAATCTGAAGAGGTAGAACTGGGTTTTATAAATCCTCAACTTTTCCTTTATGTTCTTGCACTGAGCCTTTTTTGTCCTCAGATCAGCTCTGATACCATGTGAAAATTCTATTGCAGTTACTGACTATTAATATCCTATCTAAATAGATTATTTGATTGTCAAAAATTAATTCACAATAAATATTGAAAATAACACAACTGCAACTTCACAAGTAAAACCATAGGAATAGACAAGAAAACATGCAAAATAATGAACATAATATTTTTGGACAAATTGTCCTTGGAAAAACCCCGAAGGGAAAACCAGTATTGCAGATGAGGAATTTTATTAAACTTCAACAAATCAAGAGATACATATACTGCTTGCCTTGGCAATAATCTTCTCCAGAAATTCTTCCCTCAATTTCTCCTGCTGAAATTCCACTGTTGTTGTCCCCAATTCTATCACTACACCCTTGCTATCACTGCAAAACTATTTTCTCTCACTGCAAATCTACTTGCTATCACTGCAAGTCTTTCTCAAGTGTATGCTCTCCAAATTCCCATTGATCCCATTTTATACTTTTCTCATTGAAAAACCAATGGCCATGATTTAATCTCAATCAATGGCTAAGATTAATTAGATTCTAACAAACCCTAACTAACTGGATTCTAGAAGTCTCTAGAGGAATCAATTAATTAATTAAATAATTATCTAGACAACTCACTCCTTTCTAGAAGTTTCCAGAAAAATTAATTAAGTAATTAAACATTTCTTGGGTTTGGAGACACATGTCCAAGCTACATAAATTAACAATATTGGCCCCAAAAATCAAAGGCATGATGAGGGAAAAGTAGTCAGGGCCCAAGGCAGGTGTTTGAATAATAATGTTGTAACATTTGGAGTTGTGTTTACATATGGTTGTAATTATGGAGCCCTCAGAGCAATGACTTGTTGGGTCATCTTGCAGTGGAAAATAACCCCATGTCATTCTCACGGGATGAAGATGAAGGTTTTTTCTAATGTGAGAGTTTCTCAACTCACTAGAAAAAAGAAGAATGAGAGTCATGAGTGACCCAACTTTTTGTTAGCATCCATATAGAATTCTAATGCAACTAGTTCAATATTAGTTTTACACCGAGTTGTGGATGTATTCAAGCACTATCTTGGAGAGCTAAAAGAAGAGAGTTTGAGAGACAATTTTGTCATTGAACATAGTCCCAGCTAATGCATCTACACCTTGTGTATGTAAATCAATGGGTTCCTTTACATATTCCCTAAAGAAAAATGGTTTACTGGTGAAAACGAATACACATCGAGGGTTAAATTTACCCTTTCAAACATAGCTATTGACAAAAAAAAAAAAAAAACCCAGAAAAGTAGGAACTCAAGACTATCCAATTAATGCAAGTTAGAGTGTAGTATGGGCAGATAATAAGTACAATTTCAAGTAGGTTCAATGTGGTCCATTGTCTCTCAAGGGGGAATGAATGATAAAAAAGAAGTTGGGGTATCAAATTAAATAATGCATTTTAATTTTATAATCAATTTTGTTCTCATTCAAATGTAATGACCTTTCATTTTTAGGTTGTCCATTCAACTTCTAATGAGAACATGGATGTATAAATGTATAAATGAGCTCAATTCAAAGCCAATAGATAGAGTGGTAAGATACATCTCTTCAGATAAGTTTGTCAAACTATGGCATATATCTTGTCTGATGAGATTTCCAAATTGTATTATATCTCCTCAATAGAGTCTTAGGGGCATACATTTCTCCCACGAGTTTGTCTAACTTGTATGGACTCAGAGCATACATCTCTCCAATGAGTTTTCCAAATTTGTATGGATTTAAGGGCATACATCTCTTCCATGAGTTTTCTCAAATTGTATGGCGTTTTCATATTTTGAATAAAATAAGGCTTTGCACATGTTTTGTTATGTGTTTTACAATACCACCATCTCCTCACTAGGTATTGTCCTCTGAATTCACAAAATATTTTGGATCAAAGAATTTAGAACCTTGAGAAGACTTGACACCTTGGAGCCATGTCCAAGGTTCCAAGTTCCTCTTGGGACCTAAAAATTCCATTACTTGTCCAAGGTTCCAAGTTCCTACCAAAAGCCTAAAACCCCAATTGCATGGCCAAAGTTCCAATTTTCTCCTAGAACTTGAAAATCCATTACATGTCCAAGTTTCCAAGTTCCTCCCAAAACCTAAAACCCCAATTGCATGTCCAAAGTTCTCATTTTCTCCTAGAACTTGAAAACCCGTTGCATTTCCAATGTTCCAAGTTCCTCCTGGAACCTGAAAGCCCATTGCATGTTCAAGGTTCCAAGTTTCCATTGGACCCAAAACCTCATCAAGTTTCAAGGTTCCTCTCAGGCCTAGACTCCCACAAACACCAAAACACCTAGAATTTCTTGCCAGGGCTTGGCATGCTCTTTCTACCTACTCTCCCACCTTTTGAATGGACTCCATTGATTACCAAACCTATTGTAGATTGAAGGAAGATGGTTCCTTATAATTTTTGGGTACATAAGAACATGATTGGGGTAATTTTAAGGCACCAAAATGATGACAACATGATGTGGAGTTATGGAAACTCCCCGCAAGTGCTTGATGTTGTGGATTTTTAAGATTTTCTTATGATTTTGCACATTTCCCACTTTGGTGTGACCTACAATAGGGTATAAAGACATTGATTTCGTTATTGAAGGGGATGGGAAATATTTTTTGGAGAAAAACTAAGAAGAGTACACTTGCAAATAGCTATGGTTTCAACTTCAACAAAAAATACATATTTTTATATTTTGATGATCTAGGTTCATCCCAAATTTGTTATGAACTTATTGTAACCTCTAAAAAAACATTTTAAAGTGTGTAATTGACCTTGAGTAAGTGTATCCTTATGACTATAAAAATCATGCAAACCTTTTGGATGGTTTATTTTCACAATAATAAACAAAAAAATAGGTTTTTCCATGGATTACTAAGTAGAATCATTTAATATTATGTAAATTTTATAATTTATTTGAATGCATGTGTATAACCTAGTTTACTTATGTATTCTAATAGGTATATTATTTAGTGAAACCTTCATTAAGGTACCACAATGGGATTTCAATTATTGCATGGTTTGAATAAATCCATGACTTTATTGCCTTGCTTAGATTGACACCAATCTCCAATTGACTCCACCATTTATCACCTCAACACATTAAAACAAATAAATGATAATCAATTTTTGTAGTTGTTTTGTATTAGTTTATTCTTGCTTCCATGTATAAGTGCATAAAAATAATAGGGGATGTTTATCCATATTTTAAACACTCTACTTGGTAAGCCTTTTTTGTTATAGAAAGGTGTAACCTGTAATTTTCAAGTCAATGCATGCATTCATTGTGACAACTAGAATAGGGGCACACTATGTAGTGGGTATGGTTTGTGGAAAGGTAACTATTTATTCCTAGTAATATTATAACTCAACACCTTAGGAAACCCCCTTGGTCTTACAGAGTTAGAAGTGAAGGAGGTTCTACCCACCTCAATAGTTGTTCTTCAATTGCATTATTTGAATATAGTTTTTGTGGTATCCTTCTTAGCTTTTAAACCCTTGGTTCTTGGGAGAATATCAACCTTAGGGATTTGGGACCTACAACTTAAATAACCAACATATTGCATCCTACAAAGAGTAGGAAGGGTTTGTAATGAATATTTCTAGGCCATGGTATTTCTCCATGGTTGTTTATAGTGATTTAGGAACATATTGTAATGAAAATGATGTGTTTTCTCTTACCACAAATGTTGGCATGAATATAATGAAAGTTTGATGTATATGCGATAACATCGAATTCATTGCAAATATTTTGTAATGGTCATTCCTTTATTCCATGTGGGTCATTGTAGTTTTGGCTATGTATCATTAAGTATTTCTATTACATAGATGTAATATTTGATTATCATATTAATGAAAATTTAGTTATGTTGATACTTCATCTGATGGCATGTATTTCCTCTTTGTTGTTCATGATTTTGTTTCCCAATGGAGTAGGAATTGGTCCACATTAATGATGGATCAATCATCTTCCATAAATCTTGTTAGTTGTAGGAGTATATTAGAGAATGCATGTTGTTCATTCATTCAGTGCTATTAACCAAGGAAAAATCCTAAGCAAACCTAAAATGTTAAAACCTTTAGAGAATAATGCATGACATGTCTGCACCTTGCCACTGTGTATGTATTTTCAAATGAAATCATATTAAGGGATTAAAATACTTATATTACCTATTGGTGCATGTGGAAGGTGTTAAATTAGCTTTATAAGAGGTCTTATGCAAAAAATTGATCTTGACTCAGAGACAAATACATACAAGGGTCAAGTGTACATTTGGGTAAAGTTGCTAATTTTTTTTGTCATCTTATATCTTATTCAATGAATAAGCCTATAAATTATGCCTCTAGGAATACCCTCTTGGGTTTAATTGAGCTCAAAGTATAGGAGAGACCACCCACTCCCATTGTTACCCATCAAACATCTACATGAACCCCACTTTTTACTTTCTTGACAACATATCCTTGTCCTTGATGGTAATAAATATTCTTAAGACTATGTACCTACATTTTTGGGAGAAGTTACACATTGTTTGCATGAAGAAATTCATTATGAATTTCTATGTACACAAAGGAAAAATATTTTTTGAATAGAGGAATATATAGGTTTAAGATCCTATAGGACTTTTGTAGGAGGAAATGCATTTTTGTATTGCATAACACATCAAATTTGCATTAAAGTGTGAATGCATTAGCATCATCATAACTACATCAATTGTATTTGCTTCTTAATGTCTTCTAAATTTTTCAAAATTGTTAAATCTATCTTAGTAGGAGGGGAGAAAGTCAACTCTCGCACCTAGCATAGTAAATTCTAGCAATGTTTCTTAACCCCACCAAGTCATTCATTGCATATTAAATACATAGGTAAAACTTCTTTACAAGTTTAGAAGATTTGAAGACAACAAGGTCCATAACAAAAGAACAAAATTGCACCACCTTGGTTGAGACCATAGATATGGGGGTCAAGACCATAGTATGAGATTAACCCAAGTTCAGATACAATTTCAAAATTCTTATAGTTGTCTCAATCTATTTGTTCTAGATCCAAATCTATAAATTTGGTAACAATCATTTAGTAGGGTCTTTTTCATCTCCACTTCCAAGGTACAAACTTATTGATTTTTTACTTTATTCATGCTTCAAATCCAATCACATCAATTACTTTATTACATTTATTTACCCAATATGTTTATGTGAGGTTGTTTTATTTCCATACAATAATAAATTATATAAAAACAAAATGGTCATTTTAAAAACTTAAAAAATTAGGGTATTTACCTAATAAAATAGGAAATTCCAATGGTGCGAGGAATGCATGGAGAGTTTTGGAGGAGTTTTCTAATAAGAGAAATGATTGCAAGACATGGTATTAGTGCTTAAACATATTAATCCTTAAATAGTGGGTAAGATTAATTTACAATTTAATGAAACTAAAATTGAAAACTAATAAAAAAACATAGTTATGCTTCTCTAACAAACACTTTTCAATTTTAAATTGTAAGAGTTGGTATAGAATAATCTACACCATGCAAAATTTTGCTAAAGATTATAGCCACCTAGGATCTACAAATTTCATGAAAGAAAAAGAGAGATCAACTATGAGATAACAATGTTATTTTTTAAAAGTATGCAAATGATAGATTATGATTGTATGATTGTTGTTTTACACATGAGAACTCCTTGGCTATATAGCCAAGGTGTGTTACACCCCATTGTGCTATTACTTATTTACTTTTACCTAGTTGTGTGAAAATGCTTTAAATGTGTGTGTTTATGCTTCATGTATTTCGGAAATACAATAAATGACTGTTTGAATCAAATTGAAGTTAAATTTAATGATTTTGTCTATGAAATATATGATTCAAAAGGTTCTAATTGATTCAACTAACTACATTTTCTATGTACTAAGTTGGATTTAGGGGAAAAATCAATCCTATAGAAGAGAGGGGAAGTATCATTTAGGAGAAGAGAATTGGTCTAGTAACCCATAATGAGCCTAACTGAGTTTTCACACACTCACTTCTAGTATAGTCAAGTCAAGTCAATAGCCTTGTAAATGGTAAGTTACCTTAGTTTTTTTGTGTATGAATTAGGAGAGGTTATGGTTTTGTTTGTGAGTGTTCTTGATTTAGTCTAAGTGTTTGAGTTTTTGTCCATTGAGGGTTCTTCTTAATGTGTATACATTTGATTGATGAGATATATACATAAAATGTATCTATACATATACATGTACATGTCTATGATGAACTCATGCACATGAGTAAATACGTACATGAGTATATGTAGATAGACATATTTATGTATGCTCATGGATGGACTATCCATATGCATGGGGACGTCGAATGGACAAGGAGACACACACACACACACACACACACACACACACACACACATATATTTCATATATATGTGTCAATCGATGTTGTTGAAATTGTATGTGTGAAGGCAATGATAAATAAATATATGATATATATGTGTGTGTGTGTGTGTACTTACATATATATTGATATACACATATGTATCGACATAATGGAAATGCCCATACGAGTGTATTAATATATATAGATACATATGTATATATGTATATATATTTACACATGCGCATTATTATTTTATGGAATAAATGAATATAAGTATATGCATTTGAATATCGAAAGATGATATATTTATATATTTATATATATATATAAATATATATGTATATACATATATATACACATATATAATTTATTTATAACATGTAATATTATGTATATAGATATGTATATATAAAAATTTATATTATGTACATTATATATATTATAAATGCTAATAGCATAGTTTATACATTAAAGCGCGTGAAATGTATGAAACACATTTCATATATGTTATATGTAAAGTGTAGAAATTAAAAGTGATAGCGCACAAAACTATAGGAAATGTTTAATGATTAAACACGTTGTGGAAATAAAGAATGCTACGCTATGCTAAGCGCAGAGATATTAAGCTAAGTAATACATGGTAATAATATGTGGAAAAAGTTGACGTTGTGAAGCGATGCTAATCTAAAACACATAAATAACTTTGACTTAGTCTTGGAGCTAAAAATAAAACCAAAGAAATAGGAAACATGGTGTTTTGGTGGTGCCAAAGTGAGGATAGCACAAACCAATTAGAAGTCTAAACTTGCAATATAAAATACAAATTGTGAAGCAATGATAAATATGTGAATTGGTAAAATAGGGAGCTAGCCAAATAAGTCGACCTGTAGGAGACAATCACCTTGCATTTCTACTTATCATTCTTGCTATCCAAATGAATGGGGTGACTCATTCCCTATGGCCGAGTATGTGTTTATTGTGCATCGATTCAAGCTACCATCTTTTATTATTCTTGTTGAGTCAAACTTTTTGAGCCGAGAAGTGTCAATTTTGATACCCTATTTCTTGTCTTTTGATGTCGATATTTTTGTATAAATAGAGGTGCCTTTCACAGCAAATGGGACAAATTCTTGTATTCTAATATTTTGATTTTCTGAGTTTTACTCTACTACAATATTGAGTTAAGGTTTGAGAGGTTTTTAGTGTGAGAGTAGTGAGGTTTTTAGAGAGATTTCTTTGTGGGATTCGGTTAAGGGAAGGATTTACAAACTGTTTGGTGGAGGTTGTGCTAGGAAACCTATTATATCAATTGGAGCTATCTAATTATAGGCATGCTAGTTCTCTACTTTACTTTTTTTTTAAAGTTGAAAAGATTGCTTGTTTTTATGGGTGTTGCTTGAATTGTTTGGAAAGAGGAAAATATATGTTTTCATGTTTGTTAAACCCATATAAGGGGATTATCTTAGCATATTATGTATGTAGGTATGAATTCTTATGTGTTTTACTATAGACTATGTTAAGTCATGCTTAAATAGTTATAGTTTAATTTATAAGGAAATTTGTGAAAGTTTGTTTTATGTTTCAGTTTGGTTACCATAGTGTAATGCTTAAGTAAGAGGAAATAGGTTATTCCTAGGGTTAGGATAATCCAGTGAAAGGGATAGCCTATGCATAGAATATGTGTGGTCATTATAAATCGAGCTAGGAATGTGTGTGAATAGGATGATTCTCACTCGAAGTAGCTGAGTGTTGAATTCTTTGGCCAAAGTAGTGTAAGTTGTCACTGTTTACACTGTCAATTCACTGTGATGTAGTTATGCATTCTAGTCTGGGATTGACATACACATAGGTTGTATCCACTATATGGTAAAGTTCTAGTTTGTAGGACACAACACCAAGCTTAGGAAAGACTAGTATTATGGGGTTACCAAACCAATCTCTTCATTGAAGGGTGGGGCCATCTTACTTGATTGGTATATGTGAGTGGGACCCAGTAAGTTTGTGGTTGGTGGAAAAATGCTTGAGTGATGCTTCTCCTCATTAGTTGGTAGCCAAGTTTTGAAGGGGGATTACCTAGACCATATGTATTTCTAGTGCTGGAAGCTCAGATGAGCTATGTATGTACTTTGTACCCATTTATATGGAAGGATGTAAACATGAATGTTAAACTTGAGTTTATTCAATATGAAATCAATATTATGGAAAGATTTGTGAAATTACAATGAAATGCAATGGAAGTTTGGAATAGTGTTTATTTCAAATGTGCATGTACTTTACATTTTGGAAAAGAAAAAATTATTGCTATGTTATGGCTTCATGGTTTATTCACTTGTGGGTTAAAACTTAGGGAAAAAATTTAGTAGGATATTGGGCATGTTACAAGGTGAGACATAGGATTAGACAAAATCATGACAAGTGTCTTAATATTATGTCATGACACAAATAATATTAAATGACTTGGGACAAAAGCATTAAATCTCAAGAGATAAGATAAGATCTATGACAACTAATAACATTCTAGAAAGGTTCCTTAAGACCTAAGTAGACTTAACATGTAAATAAGACCCACTAGTGGACTAGTTAGGTAAAAAAACCTTATTCACACCAACACCCCCCTTGAGTGAAACTTAGGCGGGAAAAATCCAATGCAAATTATGCAAAGATGGGTTCTAACTACGAGGCCATGTTAGGTATCCATGTACAAATTCAATCTCTCACAAACAAAGAAAAGGAGGAAACCTAGTGAGAGAAAAAAACTCCCCAATAAAGAGATGAAAACAAAATATTCTCAATGAAAAATGAGAAAGATAAAACCCAATGCGAGGAAAAAGACCCCCCATAAGAGAGAAGAAGAGAGAATATGCAAACAAAATTCTCTCAATGAAAAATGAGAAGGAAAAAACCCCATGTGAGGAAAAAGAACCCCCCATAAGAGAGAAGAAGAGAGGCCATATAGCTCTCCCTCAATCTAGTGTCTCTTGCAATGATGGTAGATGCTTGACATTGAATGCAAAAGATGATCCAACCTCGTTGAACAAAATTCCTCCTCTTAGGAAGAAATAAAACCAATATGGTACATGCATGATGTCTCCCCATTCATAAAAGGAAGATGAGGGAAGATAAATGATGTGTGATGTATTTTAATTATGCTCAAGTGTCTTGATGTTGATGCCAAAAGTTGTCACACTCCAAACAAACATTATAGGTCACATTGCGAAAGAGGACAATCCAAAATCTCCTAGAAATGATTGTAGAACACAATCCAAAGACAAAGATATATCCTCTGAAGACAAGAAAGAAACATTCCACACTCATGTCCAACTATGAGGAATGGTCGTGTAGAGAATAAACAAGAGTGTTAGAGTGTTCCCTCACAACTAAAGAAGAATCATCTTCATCAAAGAGAAGATGTATGCAATCAATGACGTCTCTCAAATTTTAAATATGGGGATTTGCTAACAAACCTACAATGTTTGTCAAGTACTCATCCCAAGTAGATGTATCCAGAAGACAAAGAATGTCCTGCTACATTGACTCACAAGAAGCCACAATTGTGTAAATACAAGCATCATTAGAAGCAACAATAGATGAGATTTTAGTGAGTGCATTCCATATGACTACACTTATCATCCCCAAATGATATTGTGTCCTTAAAATATGATGAAGTAAGAACACTAGCTGATTATGTTGATATGTTGGTTTAGAGGAATTAAGAAAAATGATGCCATTGACAATGTAGAATTGTTGCAACTGGAAAATTTCATAAAGAAGTCTCAAATCATCATGTTCTTTTAGCAAGCATTCATCTATTGTATGTTTTTTCTTCTCATAGTAATCACATTTTACCTCCCATGTATTAGGAGACATGATTACAACCAGCAAAGAAACACAAGATTATCCCCAAAGTTACTCAATCAAGAATCCCCCCAACAATATATGATCTAACACTTTATTCTTAGTGCAATTATAGGTGCTACTTGCCAAAACAATGAAGTGGACTTGGTCTTAGTGCTTATAGATACCAAATTTGGCCACAAAATCAAAGTAAAATTCTTGCATAGAATGATATCAATCTGGTAACATCATTATAAAGTACACAAAAAATTATGCACTTTTAAAAAAATTGCATCAAAAAATGTTACTGTAGGAGCAAGAATGGAGCCTCAAAAGTTCCTAAAATGATAACAACACAAAAACACCTGTGAGAATTTGCAATTTTTGTAAAAATTACACACCAAAATAAAAAACCAATTGCACAGCTATGAAAAAACATGAAATTCTAATTGCTTGAAAAAAGGAGGTGCTAAGTCCAAGTTATGAGCCTCTGAAGATTGAGTACAAAAATGAAAACTACTATAGAGAGGGGGAATTTTTTTTAAGGCATCTACTGATGGAGTGTTGATGTCAATAGGTAGAATATTCCCTATTCGTTGGCATATTTCCTTCGCTTGCCAAAATATTTTGTGTCTGTCACTGAAAAATATTGGTTGTGAAATCATCAATGTAGAAAAATATTCCCTTTTAAAAAAACTCTGACTATTAAGTTTTTGGGATTCTAGCCGCCTGATGGGTGGGTGATGCCAGGGGACAAGTGGGGGATGTGTCGCCTTATGTCGTGTTGATACATGGCACTCAACACAAGTTAGACCCTACAATATGTAGACTATGTAAGCCACAGGTACGACCTGCTAAATTCTTTTTCTTTTTTTTTGATATTTTTTGAAAAAAATTAATTAAAAAAATATAAATTTTTTATTTAACTTTTATTTTCACTTGTGATTACGCAATTTAACTATACAATTGTATAGTCGTCCATATGATGTGAATGTAGAGATTTTTTTGAGGGTCCAGGTCAATTGTTTGGACTTTGGTGATTTGACAATTAATCTTAAGGTTCTTGGGCCTCCTGGACATGATGACAGGGTCTATTTTAACCCAAAGTGCTTCAAAATTGTAGTTACCTCTTGGATCTGACAACCACTTTTTAACTTCAAACTCTCATAGATTTGGCTTCAAATGTCCGATTTGAACAAAACAAAAGATAAAATTGACTTTCTTGTACCTTCATAACTCAATGGTGAGCTTAGATTTACACCAACAAGCTCCAAAATGAACATGCAATACAAAGTCACAAAGAGGAAACCCTCAAATCTGGTATTTCTTTTAAATTTTTTTTATTCTCTAGATCATCATTCCATGCGAGAAAAGAATATACTCAACTTTTAAAGACCCAATAAGATTTGCAATCTAGATTTCTCAATAAAGACTATCAAGAAGCAATCTTACAAGCTTTGATATCATGTAAGAGTGGTATAGAATACTCTACATCATGCAAGATTTGATTGAAAATTATAGCCACTCAAGATCTAGGAACTTTATGAAAGCATAAGCGAGATCAACTATGAGAGAATAATGTTATTCTATCAAAGGATGCAAATGATAGATTATAATTGTACAAAATTGTTGATTTATATATGAGAACCCCTTGGTTATATAGCCAAGGTGATACATAGGATTAAACAAGATCATGACAAGTGTATTAATATTATTTCATGAGACAACTAAAATTAAATGACTTAGAACACAAGCATTAAATGTCAAAAGACAAGATAAGATCTTATGTCAACTAACAACCTTCTAAAATGATTCTCTAAGACCTAAGTAAACTTAACATGTAAATGGGACCTAATAATGGACCAGTTAAGTAAAACACCTTATTCAAAACAACATAAATTATTAAAAACAATACAAATTTGAGAGGACACACTATACTAATATAAGCATTGCGTATATTCAATTTAGATTTTTTAATAGAAATAAAATTGAAAAACAATAAAAAATTTAATGATATTTAATCAGCATGTATTTTTCAATTTTCAAATGATAAAGAAATTGAATAAATTTTTTAAGATCCCACACCATATTAATACCTAGACATTAGATAAGCTCAATTTAATTTTAATAAAAAAATAAATAAAATAATAATTATATTTAACCAACATATATTTTTCAATTTGTAAACTCTAGAAAACTAAATAATTTTATTTAAATGAACAGGTCATATCATTTATAATTTTAATATAGATAAAAAAAATATACAAATACAAAATATCAAATATTGATGTTTATGACATACTGTGATGATTACGGCATAAAATTGTTGCTGTAATCACCAAGGTTCAAATCTCTGCAGAATAGTTGTGATCAGAGATAGACTCATCCAATGGATCTCAAACATATCAAATATTTCCACAGAAAAATTCAGTACTTTTAATTATTTTTACATCATATTATGTTTCCATGGAGAAATGTAGTTCAAACCAAGGAAATTCCTCATGAATTTGAGGATATGATAATTCAAGAAATCAATTTGGAAGGCAAATCCTTCATAACCATGAAAACTTACAATCCCAAAAACTTATTCTGCACAAATCCCAACCTTTCTCCATTTTCACATTCTGCAACGAAGCTGATCATCTTAAGCAGGCTTGGCAACGGGAATTTCTTCATCTGGGTGTACATCTCCATCGAGGCAAGCAGCGCAAGTAGTTTCCATCCATCCAACGCAGTCATATTTGGAGTTGGCACTCAACAAACGCGCTGCACAGATTCTGCCCGCCACGCAGGCAAGGACTCCCAAGATGGTTATGACAGACAGTACTGCCAAAACAGGGCCAACAGAGCCATGAGAATGAGATCCGCTGGCTTGGCTGGAAGCTGCATTTTCATACACCAGTGCAGGTTGTTGTTGAAGTGGCATTGCCATTCGCCTTCTCTGCAATTGCCCTCTCAGATCATCTGACAAATTCTTCACACCACTTTGATTCTCCCAACCTCACATTATATGAGGAAAGAGGAATTGATTGATGATAATACCAAATCACAATTCGGGATATGCTTAGACCCCAATGGAAGTCGGCGGCTTCTTTTGCCTTTCACCCACCCTGCTGAACATCCCACCTGTGGCCGAAAGAGAAAGAGAAACAGAATGCAGGCCCTTGAAGCAAAGTGAGTTGCAATGAATACAGAGGCTATTCGATACAAAAGTTACAGACAGAATAATTTGGAAACTGAAAAATGAAGGTAAAGGTATTGCTGTCCACCTCATTCATTCTTTTCTTTTTAAAGCTCAGTGATTCCCTGAATTTCTTTATGAGATGTAACTTAAAAGGACAGTCTTTAGCTCTGGATCATTCCTTTCCTCATTATTCCAGGATAATGCTGTAATGATCGAATTTGGTTTTTCTTTTCCTCATTATTCCAGGATGGTAATTGAAAAGGATATATGAATGTGGTCACATTTGTTTCTCCTCCCGGCCTTCCATCTCTGGTAGGGGAGTGGTTCCAACATATAAAACCGATTCTATTGCTATCCCTGGTTACCCTTTTACATTCAGTAAGAATTATTGAAATAGTGTTGAAATGAAATGAAATAAAATATTTTAATAACGATCAAATCTATGGGATCCAAGGTCAGCACAAGGGTTATCAACAGAAAAGTTTTGAACAGTTTGTAAACTTCGTTGGAGATCAACCCTTCTGTAGTGGATTTTGATGATGAAGTTTGCTATTTTGTCTAATATTGCCTCCTCAAACAAGGTACTTATCAACTTGCAAGATGTCTTCATAGCTAGTCTGAATGTCTTTATACGTTGAGCACTCCATGACGAAGTGTCATTCTATCTCCACCGTTCCCTTGTTACAAAGTGTTAAGAAACATATGTGACTAAAATTGGAATGAGGTGTAGAATCAGGGATTTCCATGTCAAATGGTTCAAATTGGTCATTGTATTGTTTATTAAAGTGAAAGGGGTTAAGAGTGGACACTTGATGAGAGGGAGAGTGATAAATAGGCACCTTTTATCTTTATAATAATATAACTATTTTTTTCTATTTTAATTAAATTTAATTATAAAGATATAGGGTGTATTGAAGTAAATCATCTCATTAATGTAAGAGGAACAACAAAGCATGTGGTTGGGATTTAATAGGATTTAAGGAGTATTGTGTGTCTCAAGCCACTAATTCAAGTTGATTGTTGTGGAATGATCAGTATTTGTTTACATTGTTTGTGTTTAATCAACTCTTTCTCTACCCTTCACACAATGTGTGTCTATTCTAAAGTTTTAAATGGACACTTTGAGCATGCCTGCATAATGAATGAATGTGTTTCACAATGTAATGACTTTCATTTTGAAGGATTCATAAATGATGTTATTTTGAATGTTCTTGAATGTGATAATACTTGTGGTTTGAATAACATACCTCAATTGGATACTTTGTGGGACATATTCCTTCAAGGATCTTGTTGGTGGGCTTAGTTTATAAGGACCATTTTCTTATGTGATCCTAGTCACTTATTATGCCTTATTTTGGATACTTTGATCATATTGGATTTATATATTGATACTTTGATTCATGATTATGATAATAGATTATTGTTTTCATATATTGTATATGGATGGTTATATTCATTGATAATTACATTTAGATGTGTGCAAGAAAATTATGGATTTATGATGCATAAATAGTTGTTATTCACCCACCTTTAAATGATTGAATAACATCGAATTGATGTACTTATATATGGCATCTAAGCTTAATTTATGGGAATTCAAATGTTATTTTGGTTTAAGTGTGATTCAAATGGATATTAAATGTTATGGAAAAATGGATTTCAATATAATTTGATTTTTTTTTTTGAAATTGTGATTTTAATGTGAATATTGTTTATAAAAAATTACAAAGGAGTATTATTGTGATGTATGTGGGTGTATATGTTGGATTGGATCATGTTGAAAAATGATTATGAAATGGATTATTATGATGAATCATAATTCTTGCATGCATGATTTATCTTGATTATCATTGTGAATAGTGTAATCTTAATCATGTTGCTTTAGTTATATATTCTAGATGTATTTGATGTGCATCAAGTGTGCAAGTATTTTAATGGGATGGTCAATGAGAGAATGAGAGATGAATCAAGAAATTTAATTACCTTTCTCACTTTATCTCATGAAATAATGGAAACTTGACCATATTTTTGGGTTATGCCCAATCATCTTAGTTTATGTGTGGATTATGACCCCTTATGTCAAGCCTTGCTATCCATGTTTTTTAATTTTATCTTTTGTGATTTAAATTATGTGTATTTAATTTGTGTTGATACTTTTTTATAGATTAATTAGTTAGATCTATTATGGCCCCACCCTTGGAGAAATGGCATAATAAAGAGCATTACAAAAAGTAACCTTGATAGTTGAAATACATACAAAATAGAAAAAACATAAAAGTAGGGTTGTGAGACAACCAAGCAACACCACTAATGCATAGACTTCGATCACAATATTTCACAACCAAAAAACCCCATGTACTAACAAACAAAGAGTGAACTTGGTCAACAAAATCACTTTGAAAATCCCACCACCAAATGAATATATTCCTACTTTGAAAATCACACCTCACTTAATTTGGGACCACATTCTCTACACCCCTAGGAATAAGAGAATTCACAAGCTTTACCTCTTCCATCTTCTTCATATCTTTTGGATCCATAAAATTGTATCCGTCCACATCTTTCACTAGCTTCATACCTCCAAATTAGTATGGGAGAAAAAGATAAAGAAACAAAATCCACAATTCTACATTAGGGACCATTGTAGTCATATTTATGATGAAATCACCTCTTGTAGAAGCCATTGATTTAAGTTATCCCATTAATCCCCATCTCTCCCAATACCCCTTTCATAAACCCTAGCACAACATTATCATAAGTAAAAATCAACTTTAGATATGTGTCCACCATTTTGTTTTTAGGCTTGGGATCTTTACTCTTCCCTAAATTTTTTAACTTCCCAATATTTCCACTATGCAAATAAGATGTGGAAAGTGCCATACTAGCAATAATTCCAAGTTTTGAGACTCTTGAAGCCACCGCTACACAAAATCAATCATCATCTAATTTCACATGCTATGAAATAACCATCCAAACACATATGATTACATCATTGGAAGATAATGAAATTACCTCCCATGAGATGCAAAATGATCATCATACTTGTAGGGATCGCCAACAAGGCATCACATAAACACTTCCCACATGTCAAATTATGACATTAAAGCTTCAAAAACATTGTGTTATCAATGCTATAATGTGGTCTACTACTAAGGGGAGAAAAATGAAAGAGTCCATTGTTTTTTTTAAATAGGGAGGTGTATATCTTATAGGTGATATTCAATTCCAACCCAAGAATTGGATTAATGACTATAGAGAATTTTAAGAGTATCTTATTCATCCCAAAAAATTAACCAAAAAATGTACAACCAAGTTTACTTTATACCTGTAATGTTGATACCTTACAATCAAAAATTTTGTGCCAATCTACAATTCCTCATTTGCTAGTGCTTTAACCTATAATTTAGATAGAATCCTTTTAACAGTGCATGAATAACAAGAAGATATCTCTAGTAGCTCGGAGCATAGAAAAGGTCAGGATGACAACAAGCATGACACAATCGAGGAAACAAAGGAGTACACAGAGGGATCTAGTCTCTTCCCAGAGCTAAACAAGATGATTATGGAGGAGTCCACTCTGAACTCCTCCAATCATTAGGCTCAGAGTGAAGAGACTAAAAGGCTAGATACTATGAAGGAAGAAGACTCCAATGGCCTTCTTGCTCGTGTTTGCACCTTGGAAAGAAAGCTTAACAAACTAACCCGGTTCAACATTAAGGTCATTCATCCCTCGGTTGTCACTCTATTAACGGTGTTGAAGGATGAAGTTAAAAAGAAGGCTAATAATTATGACCCCAACAATAGTTTGGCTGGTGAAGATGTGCTTAAATTCCTCATGGAGTAATGGGATGGTATTGCTAGGTGATGGGATGGAACTTTTGTTTGTTTTTTGGTGGGTTGTTATATTTTATTGTTGTTGTGTTGTTTCTGTGATCGGTCTATATGTTGTAAGAGGATATATTTTGTTTTTTTGATTTGATGAACTCTAGCCCCTTGGGTTCTTCGTGTTAAGGGTACTGCACCCTATAAATACAACTTATATTATCAAAAACAAGAAGATATTAGCTTTCAATAGTAATATTTTTCCTTGAGAAGCTACAATCAACATACTTACCATAACCACTCCTCATTTAGCTTCATTATTTCTTTTAGCACCCAAGAAGAGAGGCCCTACCATACAAAAAGCATATGTTTGAATTTATGAGCATGAAACCTACTCCAACATTACCTAAATTACCCATAGAAGTCTCATTAAAGATTTTTTTTATGAAGTTCTCAAGAGTTGGTTCCTAATCTTTGTTATTCCCATTCAAATTATTATTCCATCCAATAATAGTATTTTAATCTTTGAATAAAGGTTGAAATTATAAAATATTATTTTTTATTTCAAACTTAAACTTGCACTTAGGAGCACATCTTAAAAAGTAGTAAAATGCTAATTTTGAGTATTTTTATGTGAAAACAACCCTCTTAGGAAAGTAAATGAGTTAGGTACCTTTCAAGATGATAATATGTGAAGTGTTGGGTGGGTTTAGTACTCACCTAGACCTCATAAGAAAAATATTCCATTAAGAGGCATGTATGAGGTTGAGTGTGGATTTTCCAAGTCAACCCTCTTCTCTTCCCAAATATTTTTGTGTAGGTGGATTGTTGAGTATACACTAATTCACCATACCCTACCCATGTGGGTACAATTGGGAAGACATGGGTTGAATTTATAATTTGTAATAGGTGGTTGTAGGTGTAAGAGGTAGGTGGATGACATGACATTCCCATATAAAATATCATCTTTAGCCTTTGCAAGGCTAATTGCTCATATTTTAACACATTTTTTAGAAGAAAAAAGAGCTCTTGATAACTTTTGTGTGGGTCTGGATATTTTTAGAGAATTTTGGGTGTGAAGAAAATATTGAAGAGGATAAATTAAACAAGATGATTTTTCCGCATTCATAGATCTACCTTGAGAGGTAGGTCTCATATTATTCTATATTCGTGTCTATTTATTTGTTTTCTTCATTGTTGTTTTGTGAATATATGGTTCTTTAAGTATTTCTTATGAATTTTTGAGTGAGATAACTCTTTTATTATGAGTGGGAGTGTTGAACCCACTTTTCTCTTTTTCTCATTAGTTAATTTTTTGTTTGTGTTGAACCTTTAGTTTTGTCTCTCCAAATTTATTGAGAGAACCATATTTACAAGGGTTGAGATGTGATTAAATCATAGCATTTCATATTTCTTCATGAACAATATTCTTTATCATCAACCCTTACACAACCACTTGAACTATAGTGTAACACCAAGATGCCTTGTGCATAAATACATCTCTAATAAGACTACTTCACATGTATCCTTGCAAGCATTATCCTTAGAAGTATAATGCGCAACTATGCAACATTATGAGTCTCATGTTCATAAGCTTTACTATCTCCACAAAAAAATTTCAACATCATGCTTCACATATGATTATACCCCTTTGTATTGTTCGCTATAAGACATGCTCTACCTTATGTAATATTCAAACAATTGATCATACATGTTTGACACATGGAACATTAGCATCCACATGTTATGATTTCATATAAAGGCATTGGTTTCATGCTACTAAATTGAATATGTGATGATATCTAAGGCCTCATCAATAAAAACCAAGGGATCATCATCCCCCTCTAGATAGGGATGAGAATACACAAGACTAGTATAGGATGCAATAGTATTTATGCATGAAGAGAAGGTTTTATATTCTTCTCCCTGTAGTCTAATGTTGATGAAGCATCCACATCGTGCTCTACATCTAGTAGTTCAAGTTTCTCCACTTGTGTGAAAATTAGTTTTGGTCTAGCAAGAACTCTACATGCATGTTAGTAGTATGTGACCTATCAATAGGCTCATGCCTCATGGTCATATATCATATAGAATGAACCTTATGTAGGTGCATAAAATTTTCTATCACCTCTAGAATAATGACAATAGTGATCATGATGTACACATCATCACATTCAAGAACACTTTACTATTTAAATATGTAATAGTTGAGGCATCCTCAATAAAAGGAATATTACATACATGTCATCACTATTTGTGTAAGGGGCATAAAAATAGAGAGTGTTGGATACTACATCCATGTAGTCTTCATAGAAGGAGGAACCATTCATAGTCCACTCTTTGGCTCTTAGATGATCACAGTAAGAGACATTTCACATGTTATCACAACACTATGGGTGGATTAATCCAAGGAGACATTAGAGCATCAATTTCTCTCTACAACATTCTTATAGGTGCACCCCCTCTCATGTAAATAATGCATTATATACCAATGCATCCATGTATCTCCTAACATCAAAATTAAAATCACGCTTGAACCTGTGTAGCTTTGCACACAAAAAAATTCATGTATATTCTTATATCAAAATATTAGTTATTATTAGGATAAAAGTGCACATATTTTCTCAACTTCACTTTTGAATGGTCAAGCACCATGTTGAACAACAAAAACTACAAGCACTACTCTAACTAGTTCATCCTAGAGTTATTATAGTACAGTTTTGGCTAGCACACCCCAAAATTATTGTCATCATAACACTAGTAAAATTCTTCTAAACTTATTGTGTTCTCAACATGTGTATTCTTCTACTAGGAAGTGTTTACAAATTCATGAATAATAAAAAATGGGTACACACACACCCTCTCCTCTTCATTGTTAAAATACATGGATATCCCATTGACATCTATAGGCATCCATAACATGAGTATAATTTTTAAAAGCAATAACACTATAATTCATAAGAACTTAAAGATCTATCACAAATGGGAACATTTTATCTTCAAGAAAGGGAAATTGGTCAAATTCTAGTTGCACATAAGCATATTTTAAGATTTCTTGGTCAAGAATAATCCCTTTTATGCACAAAATCTACATAAACTAAATATTCAAACTAGATCAATATATAAGTACATTAGCATCTTTGCATCTCAAATAAACCAATTCCATTTGATTATCTCATCACTTGGTATAGTGGACATGGCCCATTTTTACATTGATATCTCTAGGAACATTATAACATAATTGGGGACCATCACTCCTCAAGAAAGGGAAAATGATAACATCCCTATGTGTGTTAGTTTGTTAGTTTAAAAACTTCAAACAAGCTTATTCAATGCATTATGGAATGTAATGAGAAACATTTTAAATAAGTGGGATTAATTAATTAATCAATATGAATGAATTAAAGAAATAAGGTTATTAATTTAATTAACCTTGGGAATAAGATGTAAATTAGTTGTGAGAAAAGATAAAGCATCCTCCTCCAAATATTCTTCTAAATCAAAAGCTTCCAATACGGATACTGATATAATTGCAATCTTTAAGAAATTTGATCTTTTAATGGATGATGTTGCAGAATTAAAAAGATTGCTAAAGACCCAACAAAAGGAGATCAGAAATCTCTCCACCGAGGTTGGAGAAATCAAAGATATTTTATTTAAAGCAGATCAACAAGCTGAGTCTGATAAAGAAGCTACCCAAGAAGAAGAAGCAGAAAGCAGCAACAACAATAGTCTCATTGAGAAAACAAGAGAAAAATCATGCTCTCTATTGCTTGCTAACAATGGTAATTATGTCAGAATAAATTTATGTTTTCCAGGATATAAGAAAATTCCATTAGATGCATTTGTGGATACAGGTTCCTCACGTTCATTGGCCAAAACCAATGCAATTCCTCCAGAATTCTGGAAAGAAAGACCTGATCTTCCACAAGTTATGCACCCTCTCCTCTTCATTGTTACAATACATGGATATCCCATTGACATCTATAGGCATCCATAACATGAGTATAATTTTTAAAAGCAATAACACTATAATTCATAAGAACTTAAAGATCTATCACAAATGGGAACATTTTATCTTCAAGAAAGGGAAATTGGTCAAATTCTAGTTGCACATAAGCATATTTTAAGATTTCTTGGTCAAGAATAATCCCTTTTATGCACAAAATCTACATAAACTAAATATTCAAACTAGATCAATATATAAGTACATTAGCATCTTTGCATCTCAAATAAACCAATTCCATTTGATTATCTCATCACTTGGTATAGTGGACATGGCCCATTTTTACATTGATATCTCTAGGAACATTATAACATAATTGGGGACCATCACTCCTCAAGAAAGGGAAAATGATAACATCCCTATGTGTGTTAGTTTGTTAGTTTAAAAACTTCAAACAAGCTTATTCAATGCATTATGGAATGTAATGAGAAACATTTTAAATAAGTGGGATTAATTAATTAATCAATATGAATGAATTAAAGAAATAAGGTTATTAATTTAATTAACCTTGGGAATAAGATGTAAATTAGTTGTGAGAAGTAACCAATTAAATAATAAATTATTTGATTAATTACGATAATTTGGGATGGTGATGAATAGTAGAAATATTAGTTAAATAATAATTTAATTAATTAATTAATAGGAAAATAATGAATTGAGGGTCAAAGGTGAATTTTGGGTGTGTACATTTTTCCCCTCTTTGATGTGATGTCACAACTGGAAGAAGTGGCATCATATCAAAGAATAATAAAAAATATGCCTCAATTGGTTTGAGGGAAAGATGATAGGATGATGCCCCCTTGAGAGGTCACCTAGAAAAAGGGTGTATAGGGGAGCTCTCAAAATGATGGAACAAAGATGAAAATTAGATGGAGAAAAAATGAGGATCAACACAAGAAAATGAACAAAAAATAGATAAGGGATGGAGAAATGGCAGAAGGAAGCATAAAAAGGGTAAAAAATTAGGGTTTGGGAAGGCTTCAAAGGCCTATAAATAGGCCTAGGAGGTGAATAATTCATTTTCACCATGGGCCTTTAGAGATAAAAGCACAGATTTATACAAAGGAGCTTGGAGAAGATGGAAATTATCTCACATCACACCCGCTAAGTAGAGTGAGTGAGGAAAAATGGGCGACCAAAGGAGTTTGGAGCATTAACACGTATTAAAAAAATGATCCCTTGGTGTTAATCTAGGTTCAATAAATGAATGTCAAAAGTGGGCAAAATAGAGGTGCTGATTTTTAGGAGAGTGTGGATTAGTGCTTTATAGTTATAATTAGTGTTTTTGTTGAGAAAGTGATGCCTATGTAAGTTAAAGTAGTTCTTCTACTAAAATTAGCACCTACGTGAAAGAAAAGTTCACTTTCAAAAATTGGAGTTCACTTGCATGGATCAATTCTTGCATGAAAATAGTGTGAAAATAGTGGGAGGTTGTGTAGGGATAATGAAACTTTCCTACTTAGCACTTGAGTAGAGAGAATGACTTGCATGATTTAGCATTTTTTTGGTAGAGAACACTTCCATGATCTTTCATGATATATTACATGACATTGTTGAGGATTATGTTGACAAAATTTTGGTAAAATCCAAACTCAAAGAAAACCATCCAACTATTCTATGTTGCATTTTCTAGAGGCTCCAATAATATAAGGTACAATTAAACCCTAAGAAGTGTGTCTTTGGAGTTACATTAGGAAAACTCATAGGCTTCATCGTCTCCAAATGTGGTACTTAAGTAGATCCTAATAAGGTTAGAGCTATGACTAAAATGACAACACCTAAGATTCTCACACGACTATGTAGTATATAAGGAAAGCTCTAAGATATCAAATGTTTCATTGCACAATTAGCTATTAAATTTTATCCATTCTTACATCGTCTCAAAAAAAATTCACTTTGAATGGGACTCATCATGTCAAGCATCATTTGATCAAATTAAGAAGTGCCTTGATAATTTTCTAGTTTTGGTAGCACTTGTACATGACAAGAATTTGCTACTTTACATATTAGTCACACAACATGCTTTGGGTGCTCTTTTTGCATAACATAATCCTCAATAATTTCATGTAGCACATCATAAAATATCATGGTCATGGCTCTCTAATAAGTATCATTTTTTTTGTAAGGTCAAAGGGCATGACTTTGTAGTAGAAAGTTTCCCAGGGGATGATAAAAGCAGACTAATGCTGATATTTTGGAGTGGTATGTATTTGATTATATCTAGAGAAAACATCCATGTGGGACAAATTTCATGACCTAATGTTAGGTCTACTATGATGTAAATGTTTGGAAGATGGAATTCATCCTTAGAACAAGCCTTTCTAATGTCTCTAAAATCGATACACAACTTGATGTCTTTGGTTTTCTTGTTGACTAGAATGATGTTGAAGACACATTCTAGATAGTTAATAGGTTGGATAAATTTGACATTCAACATATTTTGATTTTATTATTTCACGAAAAGGGCTATTTGAGGATTCATCTTTATGATATTTTTCATACCAATTTGATTTCAAGTTGTACTACCTGATGATGGACAACCAAGGATAGATCCAACCTAGATGTATTGGCATAGGACCATGAAAATATATCAAGATGGTATTGAAGTACTATTGAAATATCCTTCTAGTTCAAGATCTAGAGTAGCAACTATTTGTGTGAGCTTAGGTTCCCCTTTTGTACCTAAAGTAATGTCTATGGTAGCTTCAACAAGAAGATTTGAGTCATCATGGATAAATATAGGTGTGAATGGAAGATGAAGCTCAAATATGTCTTCTTGGTGGTCAAATGTAGATGACTCTTAAGGACTAGTAAGGTTTACATATTTCTCAAAGTATGCAAATAAGCACAATAGGATCTCAAATCCCCTCTTATGATCTCTCGAAGGAATGTGGTCATGAGAGTGCATGAGCTTAAGGATAGCCTCATCATTATGGATAGTGTCTAGAGTAGGAGGGTCTCATTGGTCCCAATCAACGAGACTAGGGTATTAGAGGTCAAGATGAATGGAAAGGATGGTGAAATTTCATGAATAGGCTCATGGAAATAATCTCTTAAAAATAACTAGGAATAAACCCTACTTTGGTGTCATAAAGGTTAGAGGAGGTGTTCCCAATAGCATCGGGAAAGATAGAAAAGGTATCATAATGCTTGTCATAGGCAACAAATCCCAGACTAATAGTTTCATCATTTGTTGGGAGCTCTATAGTATGAAGAAGGCTCATGGAGGAAAAAACCTTTACCTTGGTATTTCATGTTGTGGGGTGATCCCACAATAGTGGTTTACAATTTTTGGCCAAACTAGACACATAATTTTTTTTTTTAACTAAATCTTCACATTCGGGAACCTATAGCAGTTAAACCGTGAGGAATTTGAAGATGATGAAAAATAGAGTCTTGTCACATTTTTTCTGTAGATTCTAAAAATATTTTTTTCAAAATTTTTGAAATCAGATTGCACTTCTTTTTCCATCTCCCACGAAAACTGGTTTTTTCAAAAAACAACATTTTTAAAAAGTGACGCACACCGTATAACACATAACTTTTTTTCCTTGAAGGATAAAATTCTAATTCTTTCGAATTTAGATTTGTAACTTCGATATCTAGTGCTTCCACTTGGTTAGATAGTTTTTTATTGAATATTTTTTCTTTAATCAAGATTCAAAGTCAAACCAATTACAATTCAGACATAACGCGACCATATAACGCATAACTTTTACTATATGTATTGAAATTTTTTTTTTTTTGTTGGATCAAGGACTCCAATATCTGGTGCACTCATATTTTTCAAAAAAAATTGATAATCTTCTATTTTTCCACATGTGCAGAACAAAGAGTTTTGTTTTCGATGAAAAACCCATATTTAATAAAACTTAAAAAACAAATAGATAATATAATCAAAACATATTAAAATTATATTCATTGGATAGCTCGTTTTGAGGGAAACCTAATACCAGTTGGGTTTTGAGATCTCCATTTTCATTCTCAAATCAAGCTTCGAAGTGCAAAATTATGAGCAATTTTGGTGCCTGAGAGGATGTGGGTGAAAATATACGCTATTGAATTGTTCATCGTTCGGGTCGAAAAAAATCAAATATCATTTAATGGGGGTTCAATCAACTAATGTTTGACGGAACCCATTTAACATACAATAAAAGAATAGATTTAAATAGTTTGGCTCTAACCCCATCTATTAAAAAATTAATATTTAATATTAATATAAATATAATTATATTCTTTTAAATTATAATATATAATATACTTATTATTAAAATATATTTTAATAATGATATTATTATTATAATATATAAATTATTATTATAATATTAAAAGTATATAATTAAAAACTATATATATTATTATTATAATATTAAAAGTATATAGTTAAAAACTATATATTAATTTTTTCTAATCATGGCTTTTCAAATCTTGGATTTTCAGGCTTAACACGAGTGTCATGAAAATATTCTCTTAAGGCAGGATAATGAGAAGCTTCATTTGGAGAACATGACAATTAAAGAAGCCATGAGAAATCCCATATGCACCAACTGTAGAGCACCTATTGTTATTGCAGAAGTTAGTCTTCAAGAGCAACAACTACGTATTGAGAATATTTGGTTGAAAGATGAGGTCTGTTTGCATAGCCTAACTAATTTGATGATGCATATTCCAATTTTTTGCATTCTCAAAATGTAAACTGTGGTTAAAAGGATTATGAGTCACTCCTTTTTTAGTTGTTCCTATTCTGATTGTAATGTATTTACAACCCTATGAACCTCCTAGATTTTATTTTCTCTAGAAATCTTTTTAGTGTAGTGAGTTTCCCACAGTGATGAAATTGCTTCATATCATTTATTGTATAAGATTTAGAGACCCAAAAGGTTATTTTATTTTGATGCTTTAAATCACCTGAGCAATGAAGTTGAAGATTCGTTAGCTTTGTGCTTATGGGTATTCTTTAACTATTCTTATGTTTTTTTTAATGGGTCTGCATGGATTTTTTGAGCTAGAGAGAAT
Source organism: Sequoia sempervirens (assembly GCA_007258455.2). Taxonomy (NCBI): domain Eukaryota; kingdom Viridiplantae; phylum Streptophyta; class Pinopsida; order Cupressales; family Cupressaceae; genus Sequoia; species Sequoia sempervirens. The sequence goes on from VDFB02101010.1 coordinate 283,725, forward strand.
GGCAAGTATGGCTAGAAAATTTTATAGAAGGCCCATATCATTGAATTGAGAGAGAGATATGGAGGG